>CAAKMY010057992.1:0-23759 GCA_901111285.1 Corrigiola litoralis
GCGGAAAAAGTTTTCAAAAAGACAAAGCATGCTCCTATGGTGTATTGGAGCATAGTTGGAGCATATGGCAATGCCATTCCTTCGTTTTAATAGATGTACGGTGTGTTTATCGCTCCATTCGAGCATGTGAATAATGGACAAAACCAATGGTTTGGCTATGCCTAAGCTACGTATTTCCAATTTTCTTGTTCCATTTTTCATTATATGTGTTTAGGATGCCTCCTGCCGATTTTCGCCTGATTCTATTTAGGGGCCGATACGAGGTTTTTTCGTGGGTTATAGTCCACAAAAAAGGGCTTTTTGGGTCGATTTTTGATTTTGCGGAAAAAGTTCCGAAAGTGACAAAGCATGCTCCTATGGTATATTGGAGAAAAATTGGAGCGTATGATTATGTCATTCCTTCGGTTTGATAGATTTACGGTGTGTTTGTCGCTCGATTCGAGCATGTGAATAATGGACAAATCCGATTGTTTGGGCTATGCCTAAGCTACGTTTTTCCAATTTTCTTGTTCCATTTTTCATTATATGTGTCTAGGATGGCTACTGCGAATTTTCGGCCGATTCTATTTCGGGGCCGATACGAGGTTTTTCCGTGGGTTATAGTCCACAAAAACCGGCTTTTTGATCGATTTTTGATTTTCCGGAAAAAGTCCCGAAAGCGAACAAGCATGCTCCTATGGTGTATTGTAGCATAATTGGAGCATATGAAAATGCCATAACTTCTTTTTGATAGATTTATGGTGTGTTTATTGTTCGATTCGAGCATGTGAATAATGAAGAAAATTGATGGTTTGGGCTATGTCTAGGCTTCTTTTTGCCAATTTTCTTGTTCCATTTTTCATTACATGTGTCTAGGATGCCTCCTGCCGATTTTCGTCCGATTATATTTCGGGGCCGAAACGAGGTTTTTTTTGTGGGTTATAGTACACAAAAACCGGCTTTTTGGAACGATTTTTGTTTTTCCGGAAAAGTTCCAAAAGCGACCAACCATGCTCCTATGGTATATTGTAGCATAATTGGAGCATACAGAGATGCCATTACTTCGTTTTGATAGATTTACGGTGTGTTTATCGCTCGATTCGAGCTTGTGAATAATGGACAAAATCGATGGTTTGAGCTATGCCTAGGATACTTTTTGCAATTTTTATTGTTCCATTTCTCATTATATGTGTCTAAGATGCCTCCTGCCAATTTTCGTCCGATTCTATTTCGGGGCCGAAACGAGGTTTTTATCGTGGGCTATAGTCAACAAAAACGGGCTTTTTGTGTCGATTTTTGATTTACCGGAATATCTTCCGAAACTGACCAAGCTCGCTCCTATGGTATATTGGAGCGTAATTGGAGCATATGACAATGTCATTCCTTCGTTTTGATAGATTTACGGTGTGTTTATCGCACGATTCGAACATGTGAATAATGGACAAAACCGATGGTTTGGGCTATGCCTTGGCTACGTTTTGCCAATTTTATTGTTTCATTCTTCATTATATGTGTCTAGGATGCCTCATGCTGATTTTCGTCCGATTCTATTTCGGGGTCGAAATGAGGTTTTTTTCGTGGGTTATAGTCCAAAAAAAACGGCTTTTTGGGTCGATTCTTGATTTTGCGGAAAAAGTTCCGAAACTGACCAAACATGATCCTATGGTATATTGGAGCATATGGCTGCCATTCTTTCGTTTTGATATATTTACTGTGTGTTTATCACACGATTCGAACATGTGAATAATGGACAAAACCTATGGTTTTGGCTATGCCTAGGCTACTTTTTGCCAATTTTCTTGTTCCATTTTTCACTATAGGTGTTTAGGATGCCTCTTGACGATTTTCGTCCGATTCTATTTCGGGGCCGAAACGAGGTTTTTTCGTGGGTTATAGTGCACAAAAACAGGCTTTTTGTGTCGATTTTTGATTTTTAGGAAAAAGTTCCGAAAGCGACCAAGTATGCTCCTATGGTATATTGGAGCACATGACAATGTCATTCCTTCGTTTTGATTGATTTACGGTGTGTTTATCGCTTGATTCGAGCATGTGAATAGTGGACAAAACCAATGGTTTGGGCTATGCCTATGCTACCTTTTTCAATTTTCTTGTTACATTCTTCATTATATACGTCTAGGATGCCTCATGCCGGTTTTCTCCTATTCTTTTTCGGGTCGAAACGAGGTTTTTTGTTGGTTATAGTGCAAAAAAGGGCTTTTTGGTTGATTTTTGATGTTTCGGAAAAAGTTCTGAAAGTGGCCAAGGGTACCCCTAGTTTTCGTAGGAGTATGTATGGAGCATATGGGCACATCTGGCCTTGGTCTATGATACCTCTTGGCTATTAAAGGCTATGACTTGGCTAGACAAATGACCTCGACGAAGCTTTTTTACTTTGCATAGGCTTGCCATGTCTTTGCCTTTAGTGCCCCTTGAATTTCCATGCCATGGCCTTCGCTAGGCGGGCATTTATCTTTGGTGCACCTTGGCTAGCCATGCCATGTCTTGGCTAGACAAATAACCTCGACAAATTTGACATCTTATTTTGGTAAATCCTAACAAAATGTGCTCGCGGATAGACATCTATGTTTTTGCCCTTGAAATCCATCTTTCTTCCTTTCACCGCAGTTGAATCATCTTCGGCATTATCGTGTGATTCGAAGTATTCTTCATGCATGGTACGACTTATAAGAGCATATATGTGCTTCACAAATGTTGACGTGGTGAATAATGAAGATGAGTGTTTTGCATATATGGTTCTCATAAGCTTATTGAAAATGCTAAAGTCGAATCATATTCACAAAATCAATAACAAGACTGTTTGCAATATGCAATATGACCAAAAATTTTAACTACCAATCTTTTTTTTTTTTTCATGGCTCACACGGTAGAAAATGGTGCACAGCCACTAATTAAGAAAAAAATGCCCTATAGAGCCATCAGAGAGTCTCCTTCCCTATCCATGGTGGAATAAAGCAAAGGTTATCATTAAATAAGAGTGAAAATATGGCATTCATAGACGTGGTAGTGTATGTGCACCAAGTTCTACAATTCCCATTCATAGTGGCGGATCCATACAATTATCTTTGCGGTGTTCCTTACAATAATTTAAGGGAGTTTTAACAAAAAAAATACAATTTTCTAATTATTTCAGCATTGAAATAAATTAGTTAAAAAAAAATCGGGCTTTCCGATATCTTGGGCACATCGGGTGCCAATACATGTATCCGTCACTGCTTGCCACACACATCTTTAGCTTTCCTTGCGGGCTATGGTGTCAGCCAATACTTTATCTTGTCTCCTTAGATGCTTCACTGTCTCTGCACTCTCCATTTGCCTTATTCGATCCCTGCTATCCATTAGTAGATAAGATATAATCCCGGGGTTGTTGATATTGATTACATCAACGACTTCCTTGCAATCTGTAAGAACAAGTTTTTATAAGAGACCGTCTACTTTATCATAAAAGTAAACGAATTCGACCTACAAGCTAATTATCCCAAGCTTATGCACGCCCAAATCAAATTAGATATATACATCTCTTTAATAGGCCAACATTTCTCGTCTATTATTACCATAAAAGTAGACGGTCTCTTCGATGACTTTCTGATACGTAAATATACATTTTCGGCATTCTGTTCCTTTATCCATAGGAGGCCATCCCTTAGCGCCCAGCTTCCATGCCTTGAGCTGCAAACAATTTGTCTATCCTTGGCTTGCAATCTGTTAATCCTTATTTTAAACCTTGAAACTAAAATTCAGATTATGTTGAATTAGTCTTGGAAGCTTCTCAAGTGAAACAAAAAGCTACTCATGTTGCTACGGCAAGAACAAAGATAACTTATCTAATTTAAGTATGGAACTGGTAAAACAACACCATTAAAATAAGTTTTCTATTTTCTTACGGCTTCACAAAGCAGACCGGGCAACAGTCCATATTACTCTTACTTGGCACCATACATATATGTGTGGAAACAGTCCATTAGTATTCTCTACAGTTGTTCAACGTCTTCAACCTTCACTATATAAATACACCAAACTGCAGTTCATCTCCACAAAAACAATCACACATCAATAGATTGCAGTCACACTTTCCATTTCTCCTGATCAATCCCCTCTTACACATTATTACTTCCTTGCAATATGACTACTTCCACTATTGTTTGCTTAATTTCTCTTCTAAGCACCATGTTCACCCTTGGATCATCCGATGTAGCTGACCCAATTGGTTATTCCTGCTCAAATTCAGGCAACTTTACCATTGGAAGCCGCTATGAACTCAACCTGAACAAGCTCACTGGCCTAGTAGAATTCTTAGCCCAACCGACAGGCTATGGCCAAGCTGTGCTGGGCAACTATCCGGACCAAGTTTACGCGCTTGGACTCTGTAGAGGAGATGTCTCGTCATTCGACTGTTTGAGCTGCATGTCAAAGGCAGGTATCAAGGTCCGAGGACTTTGTCCAGGAAACAAAGGGGCCATCATATGGTATGAATATTGCATGTTCAAGTACCTCGACAAAAATTTCTTCGGACAAATCGACAATAGGGTGGCAATTTTCCTTTCGAGTGCTAATAATGAGACTGATAGTCCCATCTTGTTTAGCCAGAAGAAAGATGAGCTATTAGGTCAGTTATCTGAGGCGGCATCAGCCAGCTCAACTAGGTATGCAAGTGGTGAGATGGTGGTTGATGGAACAACCACCATTTATGGAGTCGCTGAATGCACAAGAGATCTTTCGAACTATGACTGTAAAAAGTGTCTTGATTCTGAGATTAATGGACATTTGCCAAATTGTTGTGCGGGAAAGCAAGGTGCTCAGGTCCTTGGTGGGAGTTGCAATGTGAGGTATGAGACGTATCCCTTTACGAAGTCAAGCTAATAGCAGGGTGGACATATATCCAAAGCTCAGTGATAATATAGTGTTATGTAGTTCGTTGATCTAAGTATGTAATTTGTCAGATGCAAAATTATTTCATATATTTACTAAAGAGATATATATTATCTTCTATCTTATCGCTTTTTCATATATAATATATACGCTTGATATCTCCCCTTCAGTGGGTAGAAAACTGAAATCCACCAATGATGAGTAAGATATAACCGCAATGCACTAAACTTAGGACATCAAACCACTTCCACGTAAAACCAAAGCCAACCAATGATAGTATTTCAATTGCAAGAGTCGAACTTTCAGCTCTGTACAAACACTGTTACAGTATGACGAAGCTTTCACAACATCAAGCAGAAAAACTAGAGGCCATACTCGCATCAATAATCATCTTCGCTGGCAACAGGTTTGCGGCCAGTACAGAAGCCTGGTTCTTCAGGGGGATACAATCTGCCATAGCAATACAAGCAACCCTTAAGATCTACTTAAGCTGCAAAACAATTTGATATGGATCAATATAATAGCTAATGTCAAGTCAACATAGTGACAAGTAGTCACAAATTTTGGAGAGAATTCTTCAATATTCACGAACCAGGAAGCGAGATAGTTGGACCCAATTTTCTGATAAACTCAATACTTACGTCACCAGATTGTTAATCAAGACTTCAGCAAAGAACATCACAATTGGAGCATTAGGAACATGTTTGTCCTTGGCCTCAAAGTTGATATGGTATATACTCCAGGCCCTATAACAGCCTCTGAAGTAGAGCACGTCTTCACAAGCTCATAATTATATTTCTGACAAATTCATGGCCATATAAAACAATGAGTTCATGGGGGAGTGAAAGCAATCCCATGAATGGTGATGGTTTAAAGGAGAAGCAGAAATTTGATCAGGAGAAGAGAGATCCCTTCTTTATTATAGTAGGACATGGGTTTATTGGTAAATCTAAGCGTTCCTTTTTCAGAAACCACTTCAAAGTCATCATCAGTAGATGCATCCTCATCCGTGGACGCATCCTCGCTTGTAGGCTGATCCTCATCTGCAGATACATCGGTGTCTGTAGGAAATTCCTTCTGATCGAGCAGAGCGGATTGACCTAGCAGTCTAGCACAAAGCCATGTACAAATAACATAGCGTCAGAATATATATGGACAAACTACAGTTCATACAGCTGAGTGCACCTACAAATCCAGTAGAATATATATGGATTTTTGCGGCACTCAGCTGTACTACCAAGACTTAAAGGGACACAGTAGGAAACTACTTTGGATGAACCACAAGTCTAAAGTTGCCTAAAACGATGCCATGAAGTCCTCACTTGGTTGAAGGTCTTTCCATTGTAAAGACCAATTGATCGATGTGTGTGTTCGAATGATTCATTGTAATGATGCTTTGTCCTTAGATGAAAGAACCAAGTATCTTCTTTGGTTGATTAATCTATGTTGGTCTCTTAGTGGCTTTACTCGGTTTTCTGAGTTTAGGTTTTGGATGAATATAGCTCCTAATTTCTTGCACAAAATACTTGTTAGAGACATATAAATCATCAAAGAATAGTAATATGAATTAATGAAATAATACAATAATTTATTAATACTAAATTAATACAAACATATGAATTGATATAAAAACTCGGTTCAACTCAAGGAAACAAACAAAATAGAGTTTTGAAAGGATAGAGATTACCCCTAACTACTGATTACCCCTAACTATCTTATATATTAGTAATCAACCAAAACATGTTTCTCTTTTTTATATTAGGGGTTTGAGTAGCAATGTGCGGTTTGGGTCGTTACTAAAGAGTAAACGGGCCCCACATAGGGCATTTCCGGCAACAATCGTAGCGGAAACGAAGGTGGGAGGGGATGATTGTTCGGGAGCAAAAACTCAAATCTTAACTAAACAGAGAGTTATCTGGCCAAACAGAGGCAGGAATCGGGATCTACGTCGGAAATCCGGTGGGGTAAAGTGGTTTGTGGTGGAAAACAATGATGGTGGTGGTGGTCAACGCCGGCAACATGTCGGCAAGACGGCGAGCAGTGTGATGGGAGAGGGGGAAATTATAATTAGAGGGAGGGGTAGCATGGTCATTTGGGGTTTACCCCCAAACATGTTGAATTAACAACTATTGAACCAACGATCCTCCTCTGAAACCTTGAGTAATGATGTTTTGATCCGCCTTTTCGCTTGTAAGAATAGGTATGGCCTATCTATCTGATATCATGTAATCAAATACAATAATCTAACAAAAAATGAGCTAAGATCTTATGCACAATTAACTTGATGTTTGCAGTTCAAATGAACAACGAATACCGTATGCCAAATTTACTCTTATCCATGTCGAATTCATGGCACACATCTTATGTAACACTACGACTCTTGAAGCCATTGAATGCACTAACCCAACCAACCAATGTGGGTGTAGATGAAGACGAACGTTGTACTCATCTTTGATGTAAATACATAACTACAAATATCATTCCATAGGATTGTGCCAGCCCTTCACAAAATTGTGGACCACTATAAGATACGGAGTAATTGTTTACCATTGACATGACCGAAAACTGATCCAAATTCCACATAGAAATGATGTATTTATTTCATGATTTGGTCCACGACCACAGGATGACTTACCAAGAATGTCTTGGTTGTTGAATCTGTAATATCATGTCTTAATCTTCATTTTTAGAATCTCCATATTCATTAGCACTTAGAACAATGGATAAGTTATTGTTCTTAACCGGATGACTTGGAACAACGGTTATGCTTTAACTTAACTAGATATCTCAAGATCATAAGATTGCAACAATGTTAAGTTTCATGGAGAAGAGCTTTGCTGCCTAATAGCAGTACCTGACTAAAATCTAGACTATAAGGGAGGGTGAAAACTGAAAATCAAAGAAATATTGTTAGGTAACATGTATTATTTCCGTATTTATCATGTACCTTGTGTAGCATAAGATATGACTGCCTTTAGTTTTCGGCTTTGAATTGATGAATGAGTAATATCAAGAAAAAGGAACAAAGAAAAGAAAAGGCAGCAGCAGCAGCAGCAGCAGCAGCCAGCAGGTCTTCCTAGACAGTAGACTAATGATAAATGAGTAATATCAAATGCTCCTAATTTTCGTAACAAGATCCTGAAGCAACAACTAACATGTCTGATTGTATGTATTACACGTAATTGTATGTAACAAGAGCACGTAATTGTATGTAACAAGAGCACAACATATGAGAAGTATGTATTACACGTAATTGTAACACACATGTAAATACAAGAGTGTACGGCCTCAGGAGAAGGGTTAAGAACGGACCAAGAAAAAGAGAAGAAAGAGTAACGTTACTAAGATGCTAATTGCTACATAATTGCTTCAAAGATGGCCCATCTTTTAAAGCTTGCAAGCAATGTTCAAAGTATTGATACGTGATAACAGACAACTCATCCACAGAAAGTCAAAAAACAGATACTCCGTAAGATACTACAATAGTTTACAACACCCATCAATAAACTCTGAAGTTCAAAACTCATGGCAAATCCTGACAATACAAGGCACCATATAAAACTAGTCAAATCAATAGTAAAACCGGGACTTTTCCAAGGGGATTTATCAAGGGAACTTGAGAAACAAACTATACTTTGGTTTTTGAAAAGTTGAAAGTGATACAAATACCAATTGCACTCTATGAATTTAAGTTAAGAAATAACAATAACAACAAGAAAGACGATTGTGACAAGATTTTAAGGCCAAACATTACTATATAGGTGGTGATGGACATCGAATGAGGCTTAAACCATAAAGAATCCTCGAAAATAGGCAAATCTAACTCATATAAGTCAAGAAAGTTGCCAAATGAAGCATGGTAGGGATACGAGGGATGCACTATTAGAACTACATGCTTAGTTTTCAACCATATAAACACCTTGCAACTGAAATAGAGAGAATGCCACAAAAGATGAACCAGATTTTACACTTAAAAGCCCCAAATGTTCTAAATTTCTGGGCCCTGCTCTAGCCTATGAACCTCTCCCACACAATGCCAATAACAATGCTTGAATATTTCTTGAAACCCCCCAAAAATGCTCCCAGAATGTGAAGCCTATCCCTAATTTGCACTTGCCTGGGCAAAAGGAAGTATGTACAGGAGCAATTCAGATCATTCTTCTTCAAGTTGCTTACATGTTTTCGTTCTCAATTCTTCAAGGTGCTTACATGTTTTCATTCTCAATTCTTCAAGGTGCTTATATGTTTTTGGATCACGTGTTCGCGGATGGTATGCAGGGGTGGTTGTGCTCGCCTTCATAGGTGACAATAAGCATTGACGGATCTTCTAAGCACCTCTCAACGTGCTTCCTTGCTGGGCAGCCTCTCATGCTGCTACACTTGTAATAACCCCTGTAATACCATCATATTAAAAAAAAGAGCTCATCTTGCAATAGACCACTATACTACATAATGTCAAGGACAAACTATCTAAAGAATATTGTAGCTACAGTCCTTTTCCCTGCTGCGCAGGAGGGGGGAGGAAAGGGAGATGGAATGGGAAGTAATTCAATTATGATCACAGATCAGCATAAGAGTATTCATGCAAATGTTGCTCGTCTTGCTTGGCTAAGAAAGCACGTACTATATGATCAAGGTGACAAGGTCTATCAACCATCCTGAAAGCAACTTATCTACATTGCAGAAACTACATTACGGGTCTAGGTCTTTTCGCATATGGTTAGAGAGCAATAAACAATAAGCCGCATTTAAAGCACGGATCATCCTAGATCTCTACTATATTTCAACACAAAATCAGGAGACAATCAAATTTTTCCCTTTTTCGCATGGTATAATCTGAAGCTCTTGTCACCACAAAAACCATGATTGTGAAGATACGAAACAGGACACTCAAACCAATAAACTCTTTGGAAGTAAACTATAAAATGATAATAGTATTCTAATTTTAAAGTGCAATGAGTTCTCACCATTGAAAAGGTATCAAAGTTAATTGTGGAGGTGAACCTTAACTTAGAAAATACCATAGGTTGTTTCAGAATAAAGTGTTACTTACAAGCTTTCTGACTTCAAGCGCCAAAGCAATTATACAAAGATGGACAGACCAACTAAAAAGTTCAGTTCAAAAGGGAATCTAACAAGAAAAACTCATCATTTAAGACTAACACTTTGAACTTCAAATTTCAAATTATCAGATGGAACTTCAGGGGAATATGACCTAAAAGTACTTCAGGTTCATGAGCAGAATGCAGGCAGAACATGACGCAGGATAAGAATGTACCTAGGATGAGGTGAACCCTTAATTGGTTTTTGCCCGTATTTTCTCCATGAATACTCGTCCGGAGGGATATCTGCCAACTTATTGCTGATAGCAGGAACCTTGATAGATCTCTTCACCCTGTGCTTCCTATATCCAGCATTAAAGGAAATATCAAAACAACTTATCAGCATGCAAACAACACAATTTATACAAAGCTAAGCAATTGAGCCTAAGATGATCATCTAACCTCTTCTTAGAACAATGGCATCGTCCACTGCTCCCACATTTGACACTCCCATCTTCACCCCTGGCACCGGCACACCTCTTCTTATGCTGACTCGAATTCTGGTCCGACGAATGACTCACCCCAATCAAATTAAAGCCACTCCCATCCAAATTAGCCACACTCCCATCCACACTCAACGACGAGAGAAATGACCGAGTAGACGACATTGTTGGGGTACAACTAGAGTTATCAAAATTCAGATTAATCCCACTACTACTCCTCCTATACATCATTTCAGCCTGGTGTTTTAACTGCTGCTGCTGAAGCTGCAGCTTCTGCTGAAACTGCTGTTGCTGAAGGAACTGATATTGCCCAATCGGATTTGGAGGAGCAAGCTGAACCGGGGCCTTCCCACCTGAGCTCATTTCCAGTGACAAATTCCCCAACGACAGACAACTCTTCCCAGTTGTAGACCCATTTTCTTGAATTGAACCCTCATTCAAATTGGTCTTACTCATAAGCATCTGATAACCCTTAACTGGTTGATTCTGCTCAAACTGCTGTTGCTGAAGGAACTGATATTGCGAAATCGCATTCGGATGAGCAAGCTGAACCGGGGTCTTCCCACCTGAGCTCATTTCCAGTGACAAATTCACCAAAGACCGACAACTCTTCCCAGTCGTAGACCCATTGTCTTGAATTGGACCCTCATTCAAATTGGTCTTAAGCATCTGAAAATCCTTAACTGGTTGATTCTGCTCAATGTTAGGACCATTTGGGCTCTCTAAGAAAATATTTTGAGCAAATGGTGTAGTCCTATTCTTTACTATCCTAGCCCTCGCATGACCTACACCATTGCCAAGAAGAGACACAACTCTCTTGAACTTACTCACAGCATGCACAGTCTCAGCACTTAAAATCCTACACTTTGCTTGATCTTGGGGTTGAGTTATAATACTAAGAACTCTATAACAACTCTCAACAGCTGCTTTGTTAGCTTCCTCAACCCCTTCCATTCTAACAAAAACCAACTAAATATTCAATCTTTAAACCCTAAACACCCAACCCCCCAAAACCCACCAAAATTTCACCCACATTTAACATAAATTCAGCTCAAAACAGAAAATCAGCTACAAAAGAACGAACTTTCAAGCTTCAATCACACATTTTGACTTACAACAGCACTAATCAACGACATACAAACAACAAAATT
The DNA here is from genome assembly GCA_901111285.1 of Corrigiola litoralis. Taxonomy (NCBI): domain Eukaryota; kingdom Viridiplantae; phylum Streptophyta; class Magnoliopsida; order Caryophyllales; family Caryophyllaceae; genus Corrigiola; species Corrigiola litoralis. The sequence continues at coordinate 11,563 of CAAKMY010057992.1, forward strand.
CAACCTTTTTACAAGAATTCCATGACTTTTGACTGAAAAATGTGACTAATTCTTCAGTTAACACAACACCCACAAGCTTAAATCCAAAGACAAGATTGACCCAACTGAGATCAAGGAAAAAGCATGGAAATTTCAATAAAGGGATATATAAAAAGGACAGACCTTTGGTAAACTCAAACCCTAGATTCTCCAATCTCCAACATTTGTACTAAGAGTGTGAATGTGAAGACTTTCACTTCACTTGCTCACAGTTCACACTAGACCAACAACAACAACACAAGTACAACAAAGTTTGCATCTTTTTTATTAACTCATTTGACCCAACAAGTTAAAAATAAAAACATGAGATAAAATTAAAGAGGAGAGAGAAAGGAAAAAAGAAAAGAGTGTGATTTGATTTAAATAAAGGGTGTTGAAGTGAAGCTGTTGAGTTAAAGAGGCATTGAAACTGAAACTGAAGACTTCTCTGGTTAAAGATTTGCAGGTGGGTCCCATGTTAAGACCTTTGTTTTTCTTTCTAAAATTATAAAAGAAAAAGAAAAAAAATGTGTGAAGTAACAGTACTGTACTGGTAGTCTGCTATGCTAGTACCTAGAATCATCATTACAGTGTTTAATTTAGTGGAACAAAACGGCTAAGTTGATTGACTTATCACTTGGAATTATTAGGTGGAAAATGTTATTTTTGTCACCCCACTTAGCTTTGCCTGTAGTGAAGGTATGTACCGTTTCTTGAGGGGCACATAGTAGAGTAGCCTGAATTGTCTACTCCTTGAGATATATCAGATCTGATCAGGCGTCAACAAGTGTAAGATTGTGGCCCTCTTTTGTATGTTAATGGATTTCATTAGCCGGTGAAATGAATTTAATCACATAATTTTCAGGTCGTCTTGTTCATTATAGAAGAATAGAACTTGATATCCAACTAGATTTTATTCTCTGTTTATGCAAAGTTACGGATAATGCCTGAATTTTTTTTCCTTGAGCATTTTGAAATGCATCAGTTAATCTATGTGCTACTAAACTTGATATCTAACTAGTATATGACTAAATCGATTTTTCACCCAACTTTTATGTTTATAATGACTTATGTAGTAGGCTAGAAAGTCGGGCTTCTCTAAGAGTGGCGCCTGTATATGTACACATGACATTAGACTGGCCTTGTAATTTTCTTAGCAGGTTGTTTAAAGTTGTTTGACAATACTACATCAAACAAGGCAAGTACCACATCGACTACTATATATAACTTAGATCACTAATGCGTTAAACTTGAATTACAATTAAGTAAACGAATGATTAGTCTTACGATCTACAGTAAATTGTACACGCAATCTCTTCTTATTTACGAGGTAAAAAGTAAGAACAAATAAATGAACTGAATAGTTGATACTATCCGGTAAAATGTGGGCCCCACCCGTGATAGCCGTTGTAAAAGAAACGAAGCAGTGACAGGGTGGAAGACCAACTGGACATAAAGCGTGACACGTAACCCGAAATTTGTTGACTGGTTTAGCTTGTACTCCGGGGAGTGTGTGAAGGGATGCTAACTTGCGCTACGGTGACAGATAACGAGTCGGTGACCACAAGCAGGTGGGTCCCATCGTCAAGAAATTCGTTGACTTTTTTGGCCTAAACTCAGCTGTCTATTACTCCAGCATCTCTCTTTGTTTTATTCCCTACGTGCGGTACTCAAGTGCATGGAGTATTAGGTTGAGATTAGATTAGTAATAGTAGAGTACTAGGAGATAATGATGATTATGATGGGAATTAAAGTCTAAAGTTTTGCCATTAGGATACTCGCTTTATTGCTAGTAGGATTACATACCTTTCTAAATTGTCGTGTTTAACCGTCTATGTATAAACCATAACGAAAAAATCAATTATTAAAAGAGACGGTGCAATTCAACTAACGTGTTTATATTTTGTTAACACGGTAGAAAAAATAAAAGATCAAAATTTGAGCAAAAAGTTACAATTTAACTTGAAGTTGGACTGTTTCATTCAAAACTTTCTAAAACATAATCATTCCCAATTCAACTATGTAACTAGTAAGCTAGTACTATACGTATAGTAATGTGTTGGCATAGTAATAGGGAAAAAGAAAGATTATAGCTGATGAAATATATACTCATAATAATTACTTCGTAATGGATAAGAGCTCTCTTGATGTTTATATGTGACTTATGTTTATGCTTTCATTCCACACCAAGTAGATACGAGTATTATGCTTAATGATCGAATGATCAGGATATGCACAATGAAATATTATGCACTGTATATATAAAAAAGAGGGCTATTGTAATGACAGAGTCATAATAGCATAGGTTGATCGATAATCTTATGGCCTAAACGTACATCTAGTTAAAGATAAGGTTAAGCATGGCTAAACTTTGTGGCTAAATCGCAGTAAACGCTTATAGACTTGGATATGGACATAAGTACATAACATTTCCTCTTCTATAGGAAGAAGAGATTCGCAGTGCTCAGAGCACTTGTTTTCTTGCTGGTTTTACTGGGTTATGGACTTATGGTAACCTCAAAGCGAATTTCTATTTGAGATTTTATAATTTTGAACTTTTTGAAAACAGGAAAAGTGGGGAATTTTGCATGCTTTTAAGGCACATGCAAATGATCGAGTAACGCTTTAGCTTTATTTCATGGGGCTAGGAGAAAAGAGAGCAAAACCCAGGAAAGCAAAGAAAGAAAGGAGCACTGTGCCTGCTGCCTCGGGATCTGAGGAGACAAAGAAGGGGGGTAAAACGCAACAACATTTTTTTTGCAGGTAGTGGAGTCATTGTCTCTCTCAGAAGTGCCAATGCCATGACAGAAAAGATGCAAATAGGGACCTCATTGTCAATGTGGAATATTGAGCTTCAATAACCATTAACCAGTCATAGCCCTGGGTTAGCACAAGTGCCTGGGACAACCGTTACAACTTACTTACTCCTAGAACTTAGAATTATTTATATGATTGACAAAGACTTCACTTTTTTTTTAGACAGACTTCACTCTTTATGTGATTATGTCCACTGGAACTTCCTTGTAACACATATGTAATGCACTGATGAAAGGTTACTTACGTTAGTATTTGTTAACTTCCTAGTAGTAAATGGCATAGTGACATCATTACTTCCTAGTGAGAATTTTTTGCATCCAATGTAAGGTTACTTTTGTTAACTAATCTCTCATATGAATTTTTGAAACTTTTGCTATTCTCGGTTATTTAAAAAAAAAAAAAACCTACAATGTAATGATATGACTATCAAATTAATAATCACATAAGTCGTTATCATTTGTATAATCTAATTGCAAATGCAATATTTGTTTTTATTTGCTATTTTATAGGTTCTCTTTGAACAGAAGGAGAAACGAGACCATCAAGGCAAAGTTATTCCGGCAAGGGTGTAGGAAGGATATGAGAATGTGAGATGAATATTGGAATAAAAGCTAAGCCAAAAGCGTTACTCCGTAGTCAGTATTAGTATCCCTCTATTATCTCAAGCTACTAGCCTTCTACAGTGCTATACTGCCGAGGGTGGGGGTGAATGTTTTAAGCCCAAGGCCCAATACCCTTCGTGATCATCACCCGTCTATCTGTTTCATAAACTACAAATGTTAAGAGGACCATTTGTATGATTGTAAACTGTGTAAACTTAGTATAAGACAATGGATTGGTCATAGGTGTATGGTTTAGTCATAGGTGTATCTTATGCTTATTTGTTCTGCTTTTTCATATCCTTACAAAATGTTTAAGTGTTACCAAAGAACTTGGAGCTACCTAATGAATTTGATAGAGAGATAATCAGCATATTTACACTAGATGTCTATAATATTACTTGGAGTCATCTTAAGATTATTTTTCTGAATTCACACTCCTATACCATCAGAATAAACTATGTAAATTAATCATGAACTTATACGTACATGTGTGTGCAGATAGCTACCAATCAGTATATATATTCTTTACTGAGTTGGTTGTGAAATTGTATAAGTCGAGTGTTATGATAGCCATGTCAAAGAAAGTCTTCCCTTTTGAGTCAAATGACGTTAGCGCAAGCTTAGTAATTACTCTGAACAATGTGTTTGGCCTAAGTCTTACCATCTCAGATTTGTATAATTAACATCTATAAGATGAAAGCAAGTCATTCTGGTGTAAATGCAAGTACAATCACTACACAAGATGATGAGTATCAATTTCAATTGCATGATCACCTTACCATAAAACATACTACCGTGTGACTGATCAGCTGGTGTGGCTAGCTTGGTGCGCGGAACACTAGCAACATGATACTCGAGCATGCTCATTGCATCACTGTGGGGTTGGAATGGCAAGAAGCAGACGACATATCGATCTCTTGCAGAAAGCATATTTGGACCATTTGGTCTGTGTATATGTTTCTTGAACATTGATTGATTCAGTACTTGGTCATTTGCTCTTTTGATGACTGTAGATGTTAATTACTCGCAAATTCCACATGTTCAAGGATAATGGGGATATTGGTCCATCACCATTTTCCAGCAGGTGGCTTCCTTACTTCCTTAGGTAATAACATTGCTATTCATATTGCCGCAGGGAGTAGTCTGAAGGTCAGCTCAGTCATCACAGTCTCTTTGATCTTCTAATTTGTCAAATGATTTACCGTAGAGCATTTCATCACTTTTTTTAGGCAATCTACTCTACAAGTACTTCCACATGGAAGGTCCCCTGACTTTGCAACAGTTCATTTTTTTTTTTTTTTTTTTGGTGCTCTTGAGCTTCTTCTGTGTCAACTTCCCGATATTCACTCGTTAAGATGGGTGAATGCATTCTGCACTGCCAGTACAGTTGGCTTTGCTGGTACTGCAATTGGTGTTTACCATCTATAATAGTAAGCTTTCTATAGCTTCATTTAGTCACATCTGCAGCGAAGTCTTAATCATTCGTTAAATGGCCACGATAATCAATCTGTATGATTTAGTGTGAAGTCCTCTGTCGACAATCCTTTTGATAGATTGTGAGTACAACAATTACATATGTAAATATACTAATAACATCATTACTCAAGGTACTAGGTGGCATTTGCATGATAAGTTTTTTCCACTCAGTTTTTGGTGTACACAGGAAAACATATAGATAGGAAAACAACAAGCTATACTTTGCAAGGAAGTATCTCTACTAAAGTTTTCAAGGCCTTCGATGCGCTAGGGGCGATAGCCTTCTCATTCGGTGATGCAATGCTTCCTGAAATACAAGTACTAAGCCACGGTCCTTTCTTTCACTGAACAGTTGACAGCAAAGATTCTGTTAAACTTTTGGTCTGATATTGTGAACAAATTTCGCAGAGTAGTATCAAAGAGCCTGCAAAGAAGAACATGTACAGGGGAATATCAGCAGCATATGGAGTGATTGTAGTTACATATTGGCATTTGGCTTCCTTGGGTTACTGGGCATTCGGGTCGGAAGTGCAACCGTATATTCTCTCTTCTCTTACTACTCCAACATGGCCAATTGTTATGGCTAGCACTTTTGCTGTAATTCAGATATCAGGTTGCTTTCAGGTGATCATCTTACCATAATTCCTAACACTAAAATTGCAGAATAGTAGTCCATCTAGCATCATGTAAGAAGAGTTTTTCGTACTAGGATCAATTTGTGTTATTGGAATTACCTTGTAAATATAAGCAACTAACTCTAAATATATAAGCAACTAACTCTAAATACTTTTTTGGGTAGATATATTGCAGACCTACATTTTCTTACTTTGAGGAGAGACTATTGGAAAGCAAGTCCAATTCATAGGTCCAAAATTACTTGGTCAGGCTCACAGTGACCTCATGTTATATGGTTCTTGTAACATAATTGCCGCAGCAATGCTTTTCTCTGGGGACTTGTGATGCATTTTAAGATTTTTCTCCACTGGTAATAGACTGTTTTCTTTTTCACAGGTAAGAACTGTTTCCCCTTCTTTTTCTTCAATACTGTATTTATGGCCCTTATTTTCCTTCCAATACTGTATGTGGCATAAAATGGTAGTTTGACGAGTTAGATGTAACCATCCGTTGTTCTACCAGTAGTCTTATATCACCCACTTCTCTTGAAAGCCGTATAAAAAATTTCATTTATGTGGCAGGGAGGCTATGGCAGAGTTCCTAGCAGCAGCAACGAGTGATTACAGTGATCTGTGCGACTATGATAACTTATGCCTCAACATGGCCATGAGGATGATCATGTTGAACTGTGTTCTTGGTGCTTAGTTTCAGTGGATGAGCTCTAGCGTGGCTCCGAAGAAGTTTGTACATAGGTGTGCTATCCGTGCCAGTCAAAATAGGTGGTGTAGATACTAAGAGTGTTTCTTTTTGGATATGGGCTAACTTGGCTACTTGTAGTAGCCATGCGCCCAGTACTAGCAGTCAAGGGAAGGGTTTTCTGCGACTGCTAGGCTGGTTTGTTTTTGGACGTTTCTGATGTAGATACTACTAGGAACTTTGCTGTTTTGTGTATATCCTTGTTAGGTGTAGCATATCCCTTTGCCTGTAGTTGGGAACCGGGGATGTCGTGTTTTTGCTCATGTGTTGGTGACCAAGTAATATTCATCAGAAGGATGTTTTATAGCTTGTTCAGATTACTCTCCTTTCTACTTGCACATCTCTCTACTAAATTGAATTCTTCGAAAATCTATCAAGTCCAATAGATTGTCTATTCAAATGAATTAGGAGATGAATGATATGATGTAGTATAGGATTCAGCGGAATTCATGTAATTGAATTGCTTAGGCGCTTAGCTAAAATATATGAAGAAAATTAACGAATTGCAACGACGTCAAATGAACTGTGATGTTTGAATTAAGAGAAAGACGAGAAGTAGATGCGAGTTATAAGCTTTGGATTCTTATTGAATATAGTGCTTTGAAGAAGGGATGATCAGCCTCTAAATAACTCACAGCCTTAATAGACTAACTATCAAATTGTCAGATAACTAAATCTCTAAGACTCAGCCTAGACAGCAGCTGCTCTTCTAACAACTTTTGTCCTAATCATCAACATTAAGGCAACATTATTACATGTGCAATCAAATTGTTTCGTCACTGAATGACTAATTACAGCAGCACTCTATGATGATACCCGGCAAAGTTTTGAGAATAACCAAAAAGGAAGTCGAGGAAGAATAAATCTTTCATAAGCTCAGCTGCCCTATGACTAATTGTCTAGCCTTAATAAATAGGTGAAAGTCATGTAATTGTCGTCTCGGAGTGAAATGGGAGACTACAACAGCAAGTCCTTTTGTTGTCCTTGTGCCACTGGCTAGGGGGTGTATTAGATCAGGAGACCTCTTGAATGCCTAATAATGGAGATATATGTAATATAGTACTACACTATATTCTATATACCTCTATAACCTAAGGGTTTATAACTCCTAGAGAGAGAACCCGTTGTCAACAACAACAACAACAAAAACTGTTAAGAGAGAAAGAGTCTGGTTTTAGTGTGGTATTTGTTCTTGCTGACATTGTATTTTGGCCATTTCGCTAGCCAGACATCCCCGGTTGGTACTGCTTTGGTCTGTTGTGATTTTGAAAATGCAAGCATCCATAGGAGGTCAAAAATATTAGTTGCCATTTCTCTACTAAGGCTTGGGCCATAAAACAAGGACTGAATTGGATTCAAGAAAGGGAGCTGGAGGAGGCCTTGATCATTTCTGATGCGAAGCTTACTGTGGACAACATAAATAACAAAGGCTTCTGTTCTAATGTAGTTTCGGATTGCAGGGAGCAACTTAGAGTCATGGAAAGAGTACAATTGAATTATGCAGGGAGGGTATCTCTACAAATGCCTGATGCGCTAGCTAAAGAAGCAAGGACAACGGGGTTATGGATGAATAATAATACGGAGTATTGATTTTTGTAACCCACTATATTATATGCAAAAGTTTCGGGATAGTAACATGTGTTTATTTCCCCTTGGTAGGGCTGTAATCCGTATGGAAACAATGATCATCCACCTTGACATTTAACCTTGAAGGTTTTATAAGTAATATATTGTGCCACTCTTTATTGCCAAAAAACAAAAAAAGTGAACATCTTTTGATTACCTCATTGCTTTGGTTACTACTCCGTACTTACTTCTCCCTTCTTCTGGGAAGAATTTTGCATTGACATTTCTTTTATTACCTTACAGGGCTTGCCTTCCTCGGCCATTTGATGGTTGTTTACCGCTTATCTGTTTTACTTATTGCGGAATGGAGCTGATTGCCTGATTCCAATATAAAGCCTCTTTTAGTGACTCCTTTGATTATTGCTAGGTCGGAAGGACAAACTGATATTATTAAAAGGCTGTTGAAGGCTGGAGCTGGTCCGTATGCTACTGATTTTATGAGTTTATGTATCATCTCTTATGTTCTCTATGGTTTTGTTCTTGCTCCAGGGGTGACTAAAATACTTGAGTTTGAATTCATGAGGTTGTTGTTGCTTTCATCTGTCTGCTAAAATTGTATCTAATTTTTTTTTTTTTATTGCTTCTGTCTTCTAACAATTTGATTGTACATTTGTACACCACTAGAAATTGCCCCTAAGGATGGTAATCTCGCTGATGTTAGGGTCCTTTTTGATGTCACAACCAGAATTCCAACTATCCCAATCTGGAGCGTTCATAGAATACTGGACTAAGTCCATCAGGTAGTATATCTAGAAAAGGATGTTTTGCACAAAAAAAAAAAAAAAAAAAAAAAAAAGACAAGGATGTTAATCTGTCGAGAATACTCTCTTTTTACTTGCACATTTCTATTAATTACCATGTTAGTTGGAATCTTCCGAAAATTACTTAGTCCAGTTGATTGTTACTTCGTACGGAGTAATTTGAACGAATTGGGGGAGGGATGATGCCCGGCAAAGTTTTCTACGTCGAGATGGAAAGCAGAGAATAAAATTCGAAAAGAAATTAGTTGGGGAAAAATAGAGTAGTACAGCACTCGTGAAGCTCAGCTGACTTTCGGCAAATTGTCTATCCTAGCAAAGAAGAAGTGAAAGCCATGTAATTGTCCCGGAGTGATGAACAATAGGAAGCTACAACCGTTAGTCCTTCAATTCGCTGGCTCAATTATCCCTTAGTAAACAATAGGAAGCTACAACCGCAAGTCCTTTGCTGTCTCTGGGTTTGCAAATGCGTGTGCCACTGGCCTTGGCGGTGTATCCGAAGGGAACCTCTACAGTGACTAAGTAAGGCTTTGCATCTCATTTCCGAGAGAGTCTAGTTTTAGTGAGCTATGTTAGTTTTTATCAATAGATTGATGCTACAATGTATTTGCCATTAACCAAGGTATTTTCTGATTTTCACACTTTTGTTGTCCTATTTGCATCCAGGGGAGCACTCAAGCCTGTGGCTTTGAATGCCCTCCTGCGGTCCTTGCTCAATCCGCAGTTAACCCCGAACAATATTACCGAGGTATTGACATGGCAAAGAGAGCTCGAGCGCACTGCACCACTGCCTCAGACATGCAGCAGCTGTACGCTTGATGCCTTGATGTGGACTAGCTGCTTGATTACAGCGCATCGTTTTTCCAAATTGTACCTTTTCTGAGGGCATGAGATATTGTGATACTCTTCTTTTTTTCCTTTCAACTGCTGATATATATTACATGCAGTGTATAATAATTATCTAGGATTTAATAGAAGAAATAATCTGATAAGTGATTTTGTAGTCGGCTTCAACGATAAACATTCCAGAGAAAACAGGAGGTGGTATCATGATTCTTGAACTGTTCAGTATCGAATAGCACTCACTCAACTTCTGAAAGATCAATGAACCTATGGAAGACTTTGCTGCGTCAAAGTTCCTTGTAACTGCTTGCTGGAGGACTATGCCACCATTTTCTACAATGGCTTGAATCAGGGGGTTGCACTGATTGAGTGTATGTATGATGGCCTCGTTAGTTGTCTCGTCAATAATCTTGTTTGTGTCAATCTCGAGCTGGGTGGAATCATCGTCTGCGCACTGCATTACAGCCTCGATAACATCAATGTCAGTAGTGATGTTGCTATTAACTCCGCTTTTGATGCAGCTGATGCACACCGCCGGAACGTATGTTGCCCCACACAATTGTTTGATCAGCGTATCATCATCACCTTGTACAAGAAAGAAGTATGAGAAAAGGATAGAGATGATAGTGCAAAACATCATGCTTCTATGGGTTTGGTTGGGAATGCTGAGAGGGTTGTGTTAATTGCAACACCATATGTGCAGACGAAGTATGTGATACTCTGCCTATTAGCTAAGGTACAGGTGACCTACATCTCATTCCAAGAGTAGTATCGTTACTCTGCCTAGTTGCTCATATAGTTTACCATACACTACAATAAGAACACACACGGGTACATCACATATAGTCAAATTACATACTCCGTATGTTTTGGCCTGGTGCCTTTTGATTTCAAAGAATAATTAGCATCACTATCATTCTGTGAACAACCTTCCCCCTAGCTAATCTTTTAGGGGCCAAAAGGAGTGTTGGGTGGTTTTATGGATTCTTCCTTAGATACATACACTTTCCCGCAAATTATATTATACCCTTGGGGGTATAGGTCTGTTCGTGACCGGTGACCCCATATGAATTTGTTAAAATTATTAAAAATATATGTGTAATTTCGTTAAGTTATATATGCAAATTAGCACTATGCAAATATTTTAATGGATATGTGTAAAATCTGATTTGTATATTGCATAAAGTTTTTGACCCTATATGTGTAATTTATAAAAGTGCATGTGCATTTCCCTTCACTTATATGTTCTTATCTTTTTGTTGTGTGTCTTTATGCCTGAAATATAGAGTCAAAGCCTCAACAAAGAGGCGACAAGTTAAAAATAGTGTGAATTTAATAACTTAAGCAATAATAATTACTTAAGCTTCTTTTTTTTTTTTGTAGAAACATATAAGATCATGATTTGGCTTCGCTTCGCCTAGGTTAGATTAGGTATACAAAGGAATCTAATCTACTTAAGCTTCTTTTTTTTTTTTTGTTGAAAGGAACATTAGCATTATTACTGGAAAGTGAATTTAATTGCCGAATTTGTAACGGATTTGGACGACATCAACAACAAAGACTTACTTCAAAGAAAATTTGAGATCGACCAACTGAACTATCACTAAGGAATCAATTAGAAAGTCTTGTATGGTGCATTTAATTTTATGTTTAACTTGGACGATTTCAAAGTGGTCATTTTAATTTTTGGCTTAAAGTAGTCGCTATTATTAGCGTGTTAATAAAAAAATTGAACATTTTTTAATCAATATACATGTGAATGTCTAATTTTAAGTTATAATATGTTCTAAACAAACAAAAGTAGAAGTGGGTTCGAGTCATCGAAGTTATTGACATGATACATACAAGCAAATACTCCATAGATTTAGCTTTATAAGAACCAAGAATATTATGGGAATTCAAAATTAAATTACGTATATTGCATATATATAGGGTATAAGATAGACCCTTTAAACAATTTTTTGAGGTCCGTTATGTAGTACTCCGAGTCTCCGAAGGCATAGTAAAAATATTCTAATATGTTGTACCATCAAGTAGCATCTAGGCTTTGACAGTAGACATGATCTGATAAGCAAGCTTGTAGTCGGCTTCAACGATGAATATCCCTGAAAACACTGCAGGCGGTATTGCAATACCAGCGTTTTTGAGTATCATGTCGCAGTCACTAAGTTTAGCGAAGATTAACTCATCGATAGCAGACTTGGCGGCTTCAAATTGCCTCTTTACCGCTAGCTCGACGACTGTACCACCTTGTACTACAACAGATTGTATTAAAGGGTTGCATGCGATGAGTGCATCCATTGTAGATTGGTCAGTACTACCATCAATAATATTATTTGTGTCAACCTCGAGCTTGGTTGCGTCGCTGTCAGCGCAATTCAGCATGGCCTCAATGACGTCAATGTCAGTGTTGGTGCCATGGCCACCATTATTGTTGTTGACACAGCTAAGGCACACGGCGGGAGCGTAAGTAGCACCACACATCTCGTTAATCAGTTGTACATTATTAGCTTGTACAAAAGTGATGGAGAGGATGTAAACTAAGGTTAAAACGATCATATTTTGTAGGGCAGCCATTTGTTTTTGCTAGGGACGAAGGTTTAAGGAGTTAAAGGAGACTTCTTTTTTCTTGCAATGTTGTACAAGGGTGAGAGGCACAAGATGAAATATATATATATATATATAT
>CAAKMY010058047.1:0-18577 GCA_901111285.1 Corrigiola litoralis
CACACACGACTTTGTCCTACCAATGTTACATAATAAGTAGCTCTTGACTTCACATTTAAAGGAGCTTTTTTAATAGCTTATGAGTATACAATTCTACTTACATAACAAGAAATTAGAAAAACAAAACACATAGAACTAAAATAAAGCACTTCTTCATTAAAGCTTCCTCTTTCCTTCAACATCTTCACTTCGTTTGAAAAATCTTTGCATTTCACCCTTAGCTTCAAGATTTTAGCCTCACCCTTTTTGTTCTTTTCTTGTAAAACAGCCCCCTCAGTCTTCAAATCATCAACCTTGGATTTCAGAATGCTCACTCCAGTGTTGATCATTTTCTTCTCCACTAGCAGTTGATTTATGATGGCCCTTTGCCATTCAGTCATGAATTTGTCAATCCACTCAAAGAACTTGCATCCACGCCTCTCCGTTTCTCTATCGAAGAACTTGCAAGAAATCTCCTCCCAGGATTCTCAAAAGTCCAAGCTCTGTGGTGTACAACTAATATGTTACATTTGCATTGGACGTGAGAGTAGTTTGATGAGTTGTTCGACATGGTGGTCAAGGAGTTTAAAGAGTGATAAGAGTGAATAAGAATTGAAGAGGGTGAAATGGTTGGTGTGATACTCTGTTATTTAACAAGGTGTTTAGGAGGGAGATTTGGAGAAAAGGGAGGAAAGTTACAGTGTTAAAGAAAGAAAAGGAGGGAAATAAAAGGAGGGAAGAAAAAGGTGGGGTAGAGGGTATGTTAGGGTCTGCTAGAATAAGAGGGAAAGGGGGTGGGAAGAGTGTGTGTCAAGCACGCGTAATATATGGATGGAAAATGTTAAGATCTAACGGAATTGGAGATTTGGTAAGTTTTAACAAAAAAAGTTAGTTTTTAAGTAGTTGTTCAGAATTTTTATTATATTAGGTAGTTATTCACAAGTTTTTGAAACTTCTAAGTAGTCTTTAACAAAACAATGCTAATTAAAATACTTTCAAAATGTGACACATATGTTGGGGGATTTTGAAAAGCCAATTTATCAAGGGTAAAATGGTCTAAGTGAGAGATAAACGAATTAATTCTTTTTTTTTTTGAAATAAAGATCCGAAGATTAAAATTAACAAATGCCTCAGAAGCCAACAATCTTTCAAGACCGGGAGGCGAAACTTCAAACCACACCCTACTACCTATAGGCTATAGCCCAACGAGAGTGTAAAAATCAGGACCCAATAGACAACCCAAACAAAACAACCAATCTCACAATAGTCAACACTCAAAGACACACAGAAATGGAGGGGGAGAAGAAAATACTAGTAACAGGAGCATCAGGCTACTTAGGAGGCAGACTCTGCCACGCCTTACTAACACACGGCTACTCCGTCCGTGCTTTCGTCCGTCACACCAGCGCCCTCTCCTCCCTTCCTTCTCCTTCTCATTCCCCTCATTTCGAGCTCGCTTTCGGCGACATCACTGACTACCCTTCTCTCCTCTCCGCCGCCACCGGGTGCCACGTCGTAGTTCACTCTGCTGCCCTTGTTGAGCCTTGGCTTCCTAACCCTTCTCTTTTCTCCACCGTAATTTTATTTTTTATTTATATTTCCTCTTACTCTTTATTATTATGACAACTATTTGTATGATCGTCTTTTTTTTTTTTATATAAAAGTAGACGAAGCCATGCTGACCCAACGAAGTAATATATGTCTCTGATTATGGAAAAAAGACGAAGCCATGCTGATACAACAAAGGAATATATATCTCTGATTATGAAAAAAAAGACGAAGCCATGTTGACCAAACAAAGGAATATGTATCTCTGATTTGAGTTGGGCGTGTAGGGAGCTTGTGTTGATTTAGCGTGATCACAAATCCTTAGAAAAGACCGTTTACTTTTATAATAAAAGTTGAGGAGCTTCTTGTAAGCTAATTTTAGTCAAGCTTCCTCCAAACCCATATCAAATGAGATATATCTTTATTGGGTCAGCATATCGGTCTTCTTTTATCGCAAAAGTAGACTGTCTTTCCCAAGACTCTTCGTAGCTTGATGATGAGAACTAGGATCACCAACTGTGCACATATGTGCTAGTCCCCACTAATACTCGTGATCGGTTAGCACTTGGCTAAGACAGTCCTATTTATAGGGCGCGGTGTGATTTTGAGATCAGAAAGTCTTGTGAGAGATCGTATTTTTTTATCATAAAAGTAGACGGAGCCATGTTGTTCAACAAATGGATATATATGTTTGGTTTGACTTGAGTTTGTAAGAAACTTGGGTTGATTTAGCGTAGCTCGTCTACTTTTATAATACAAGTAGATGGTCTTTACAAAGAATTTGTTTTTCGAGATTGCGGTTGAGCTTTGAGATTGTCAGTTGAAAGCTCGGCTCGAATCGTTAAAATTCACCTTCGTTTTAATGGTAGACAGTCTTAGCATGTTTGGTTTGTTTTGTAATAATTTTGGGGTGATGAGTTTTATTGTTATTTGGGCAGGTAAATGTAGGAGGGTTGAAGAATGTGATACAAGTTTACAAGGAAAGTAAGTCGATTGAGAAGATCATTTATACATCATCGTTTTTTGCTCTGGGTCCAACTGATGGCGGTCTCATAGCTGATGAGGGTCAAGTATGATTTTTATTTTGATTATATGAGGTTGTTTCGAGCTTTTTGCTTGTCTTAGAGTTTCATGTTCTGTGGGGTCTAGGTTTAATTTCGTGTTCTGTGTAATGTTGTTGATCTAGGGGTCATGTGTATAGCTGGTTTGCGCTGAATTTTGTGTTAGTTTTGAATTTATCATGTTTCACGTTTTGGAATGGTGTTAGTGAGATGGACTGCGGCAGAGTGATATTTTGTTAGCTGGGATTTACAACGCCGATTTTTTAGGTGTTAAGCAGTCAGATTGATTTTGAATAATCAAGAATGTAGGATGTGGTTCGGTTTTGGTAGCTTAAAAATGCCGTGGCGGTTTTTTGAGCAGTGAAATCGTGTTAGAAAACCCTGAATGTAGGATTTGCTGCTCGGAGATATCGCCGAGAAGCGAAGTACAATTATAGAACTACATTTGTGTTCCTTGATGGAAAAAGAAGATTCATGTCCAATGGCGTGTGTGATCGTTTGACTAAATATTTCATGTTATTTGGTTTTAAAAGTGAGCTGGGGAGGAGGGGGGGGGGGGGGAATCTCCCTCCATCCGATTTGGTTATTTACGTTTGCTCTATGCACAATTATTAAGGACGACAATAATCATGTGATGTTAGTTGGCCCCCTTCTCAGCACATGGGTATATTTGTTTATAAATTGAAGTGCAAATCTTGCCAAATTTGAATTGTACTTAACAAAATGAGTCGGCCTATTAAATAACCAAAAGGGGCGAAAGGAGTAATAATTTTACAGTTATCTTGAGAAAATTTCTTGCTTTAGAAAAGTTCCATTTTCATTTGTATATGGTATTCTTGATTAACATTTTCGTGCCCTTTGTTTGTTTGCCATTGTTAAGGTATATTTTGAGAAGTTTCCTTATAAGACATATTTTTTTGGCAGGTACATCATGAGAAGTTTTTTTGTACAGAATACGAGAGATCAAAGGTTGAGGCTGATAAGATTGCTTTAAAAGCTGCATCTGAAGGGGTTCCAATTGTGCCGGTCTATCCTGGAGTTATCTATGGTTCTGGCAAGCTAACTGCCGGTAATGTTGTTGCTAGATTGGTGAGTTTAATTAAAAGACGACCCTGGAACATCTAGGATGTTCGTATTGCTTTTCAGTAGGTTCTATTTGAGTATATCTTAGCTAGACAATGTTGCATTGGTAATCTGAACTGGTTAGGGAAATTGATTTTTGTGCTCATGTCGCGATAAATATCTGAATTGTGCAGGTTGGCATTGCTTGATTAAATTTTGTTTTATCTAAGGTCATGGTTGTGGAGTTGAAGAACTGGGAATACAGAACCACTCTGAATTATATTCTATATAAATCATATAATGTGGAGTTTCGCTGTGTTAATTAGTAGAGGATGCTTGACTGGAAACTACTTGTTTAATCTCATGTCATCCAAGTAACATCCTAGTAATTTGCACTACACACAGCGATGTTGCATACTTTCTGGCTTTCTGCTAGTCTCTACTGGTTTAAATCTCTGCAGCCTACAGAGTCCATAACTCCATACTAGCTAGTTGTGGTAATTGTTTAAGAGTTATGAATTTTTTCTTATATGAGGTTTAAGTCTAAACGAAAACTCAACCTTTATTACTTGCACTGTTAGTCATTGCTGTTAGGTATGTCTTATGGAGACTGTAAACCATGTGCAAGACATTTGGAGGACTTGTTAATAAGATGATAGTTTAGGTTTTCGTGTTTTGCTTTTTATCTATTTGTACTTTTGCCGGGGAGTAGGGAACTCTTTCAACACTGCCTTGAACTATACTGTACCATCTAATGTCAACAGATGTCCCCTCAAGATAACAAGGTGGGATTCTTTCATTCATACACATAGTCTTATGTCAAAATCAGAATGACTCTGGTGTTTCCTGGTTGTTTGGAACTCTGCAGGTAACCCAAGAATCCACTCTAGGTGGTTGTGGTTTTGCAAGAGTTAAGACCGCATGTTTACATGAGGTTAAGTCTAAATGAAATTAGCCTTGTTCTTCCATTGATAACAAGGGCCATTTTGATAATAAGGCCAGTAGTAGTTTGTGTCGTATGTTGGCGGGTGACAGCACAAATTTATGACATGTAATAGAATCACAGAGAACTTTCTAGAAGAAGTTAGTTTAGTTTCAGTTCTTTGTTACATTTGTTAACTTTAAGTTTGGCGGGAGATTTGGGAAGTTCTTAACTACTACTCTACTAGAAGACTTTCCTGTACTATTTTTGTCTAATATCAGCAAATTTCCTGTTAAGAAACTAGGTGTTGTACAGAAAGTGGGAAGCCATACAGAGTTGAAAAAGTTAAGTCAGATATAGAATGACCTGGATGTTTCCTGCTTGTGGTGCTCCTCCTATTTTTCTTACTCTTTGGTGCTATATGTTGATTCAATAGTATGCCTTATCCATTCTTGACAAATTTATTAGTCATGATATGCCTTGTGTATTCTTGTTTTTGCATCTGCAGTGAACTTTCCTAGATGTGCTCTTTATTTTTCATTTGTTTTTCTACCTGTCAGCTAATAGAGCGCTTTAATTGGCGGCTACCTGGTTACATTGGACAAGGAAATGACAAATTTTCATTTAGTCATGTTGATGACGTGGTGGAGGGACACATATCAGCTATTAAGAAAGGTCATCCAGGTGAAAGATATCTGCTTACAGGAGAGAATGCATCATTCAAGTATGTTTTTGATGCTGCCGCTATCCTTACCAACACTAGTAAGCCTCGTTTTAGTATTCCCATGCTGGTAATTGAGGCTTATGGATGGATATCTGTTCTTTTCTCACGAATTACTGGGAAGTTGCCATTACTCAGTCCTCCGGTACGTCCTCAAATCCTCAATTCCTTGGCTTGTTTAGAGTTACCTAAAAAATATCATCTGCTTTGTTTTATTCACACCATAGCAAACTACAGCGGTAACTTGCAGATAATACCAAATAGGTTAACCACGAGGCCTATATGGTACGTTTGCTTGCTATGAATTTTATCTTGTTATTCAGACGCAGAAAGTTCTAGTTGTCTAGTCATTTCCTAATATTGTCTCATGTTTGACATAACTGGGGATTTGGTATGTCTGGTCAAAATTTGTGCTTTCATTCCTACTTTTATTAGTTTCTGGTTATATTCTACTGAAAAGACTGCAGACTTATGACCTTAAAATTATTTAAATGTGCCAGACTGTATATGTTATACGGCATCAATGGGCATATTCATGCGAGAAAGCGAGAAGAGAGTTGGGTTACAACTCTAGGAGCTTGAAGGAGGGCTTGGAAGAGATGCTCCCTTGGTTGAAAACTTCTGGCTTAATAAAGTACTAGTCCACAGAGTCACATTCCGCTATCATCAATTTATTGTTTCGCTGATCTGAAGTTAACCAGCACCGAGGAGCTGACTGGTGTTAGAAAGCCTTTGTTCAGTTATAGGGTGTTTTGACTTGCCCCTTGTTGTAAGTTTCTCTGTATATTACGCTACGCTTGGTGCTTTTCTACTTGTAGAAAAGGTTTGTAATATAGAAATATGCTTCAAGGTAATCTCTTAAATAAACATAGGCAAAGTTCTTCGAAGAAAAGAGTTTATTTTCGGAAAAGAAGTGAAGGAGTATATATACAGTACTTCTTATATGTTAAAACAGCTAACATAATCTCTGAGCCGTGGGAATGGTCAGTTGGTTGTTCATAGATTCTGTTTTTAATGTAACCAGAAAGCATCAGCGTATTCTTGTGCCTGTCAGTCTGTTTAGGTTTTCTGGCTTTTTGTAGGAAAGAAAGATAATCATTCAGTGTGAAGCCTTAAGTGGATGCTGAAATGTATGGTTTGTAAAAGATATACTACCATTTTTTACTTTCTTTTAGGGTAAAATAATCGTCGCCGGAGAGATTTTATGAATAATATACATCGTTGTTTAGTTAGCCATGTAAGTCCTGCTCTTGAGAGCAAGGCTAGAGTCAACATGGACTAGCAGCTTCATGTGAAGGACCTTAGCCACCAAACCGTTTGCTAAAAGATTAGCACATTAAGAGGCAGTGAGAACAGGCATCAACATGATTTTTAAACGCGTATGTTTGAGAACCGATCACCAGAAGTGTCCAATTTCATGCCATGGCATTATTGTTTTTCTACTGGAGTATATGCTCGAAAGGAATATGGTTACTGAATTTAACAATGAAAATTGTGCTCTTAAACAGTGGTGAATTATCGCTGGTGAACGCCAAGGTCTTTCTCTCTCTAAAAAAAAAAAAACAGAAACTCCCTATTCCGTGCTCATCAAGCCTCGCCAGCGACCACATAGGATCTTCCTGCTTCTGACAGACCCCCAATTAATCGCTTCCTTGTGCTTAGCGGCTGTCATCAGTGCCTTCCTGCTCTGAAAACTGTATGAAGGGATTCAGCATCTTATCAAATATGCAGCTAGTCTGCTTCATTGTTTTGTATGCACTCCGCACACTTATTGTTCATAATATCAGGATTCAGGATGCTATAACTTCTGAAATGGAACATGCGCTTCTCTGGTATCTTAATGACAAACAAGCTCTCAGATCTCTTGAATAAAAGAGGTTTGCACTTCAAATTATACTGTTAGTATATAATGTACTGATGTACACACAGATTACATCACGCAAAATTACAGCCTACCTGTTTCCGAGTGCTTAAAACACCCGCGTCCTTTTGTATCACATATGCAAACGAGACCAGAGACTGCCACTTTCACTACAACATTTAGCATCAAACAAGGGCATTTTATCGCCTTCTTTGTTCCCAAAATCGCAACCCTCCTGTCAATTCTTAAATTTTATTGAAGTTGTGTTTAACTTAGTCATTCACTGTTTATGTTGATGACAACGTCCAACTGCTACGTATGATAGTCTCTGTATCAATTCGATGATTTTGTCTTGCACTCCAAACTGCCTTTTAAAGGGAAAACGTCTGAGAATAAGTTAGAAAACCTTCTTATGGTCATCAAGGATGTCTGTTTTCAGCAGAAATTAGTTGTGACCTTGTGAATTGACTGTTATAACTGTGTTCTTGTTTCCTCGTAGTGATCCTCGTTTCTATGACCATGTGCCTAATAAGACACTCCCAAATTAGCGAAAAGATGAAAAAGAAAACAATTTGCTAGTGTACTGTTCCCTGCCAGAGCCTACTACATTAATGAGCAGTATATTTATTGTGAGCTACTTACTCAGTTACTTCTGCTTCTTTCCATACTCCCACTTTTTAGTTTCTTTGCACACGAGTTTGGCCTAACTAGACAAAGGGCAGATGCCTTTGGGTTTTGACCAAAAAATTTGGAGCTGTCAAGACACGGCCGAGTAATACACTAATCCAGTATTCATAAATTTGAAGCTGTCAAGATACGGCCATATCTCTCTAAGCAATAATGGCAATAATGATGTCAACTGTCTAACACTCATCGTAACACTCAGATATAAACCCTGTCAACTTTCTTCAATTATAAACCAGAAGCTCTACTCATATCTCTCTAAGCAATTATGGCAAACACTCCTCATCCTCTTACCACTAAGAAACCACCTTCCTTTTTCAAAATCTACCTCCCTGAACACAACTCCAACAAACTGCTCATACCTCCACCCTTCTCCAAGAATTTCAACGGGAAGATATTTGAAAAGGTCACACTAAGAAACTTGTTCGGAAATGTTTGGCATGTGAAAGTGGAAAAAATCAAAGGGAGACTATTCATAACAAGAGGTTGGAAACAATATGCTAGTGACCACTCTTTGGTCCGTGGAAACCTCCTGATATTTGCATATCAAGGAAATTCTGTCTTCATTGTCAAGGTTTATGGTGTAGATGGGTGCCTTCAAAGGGAGCCTGCAATGAAAGCAGCTGCTACTATAACTTACGAAAGATCAGTATGTTTGGCTAGAGGTGCTGCTGGTCTCAAGTTAACAGATGCTGAGCCACTAAAAGAGGTCAACGAATATGACAACTCGAAGGCAAAACAACACACTGGATCAGCACTAATTCTTGAAAAACAGAATGGTCTTTCTGAGTCAAAAATATCCGGCACAACAAGTGAAAGAGCTCTAGCCAAGACACCAGATGCTGCTCCACGGAACATATTGTGGTTTTTTAAGCCATTTTGCAACAAAATGTACGAGTTTGTGGGTGTGCCTACTTTTATCTTGGGGTCATGTAAGGTTGAACCACCTCAAGACGTTATCATCCGCAACAAGAAGGGGCACTTTCTCAGAGCAAGGTTGATTCAACTGGTCGACAGGGTTGGTGTGAAAGCAACAGAAGCTGAGTTGAAGGACTTTTGGCAGAAGTGCAACTTTGTTCTTGAAGAGATGTTGGAATTTCTGGTCATTCTGGGGAAGGACAGAAGGATAGTAGAGTTGGTTGTGAGTAAGAAGTCATCATGAGTACCAGGTTGAGGGTGGTAAATTAGTTAATAATTTGCGTTAGTTGTGTTATGGGGTCTTCACTCTTAAGGATTAAAGGACGGATTGTGAGTATTTAGTATTCTGCTTGGGTTTTGATATCGATCATATCTCATACGACAAGAAAGTCATGAATTCTAACTTGCCTATGGTGGAGACTAGTGTTGGTGGGACTAGTGCTAATCATCCTGGAGTTTTAGTTGATATTCAGTTGCTTCCTTTGCTGCTGAAGATACTGTTGGTATTGTGGAGATTGTTCTACAACATGTCCTACTTCACTATGACTAGTTTTGCTTGGAATTGTAGGGGACTGTCAGATGTCATCTCCCCTACAATCTTTTTTCCTTAGAAGGTGTCCAATTTACCGTCCATAAGTTAAGTCATCTTTTTGACGCGAAACAAAATGTACTGAGGAAGTAGTGCCTATGTTTTCTAGATGTCTTTGGTACCTAATTTATCAGTTTGCAAGTCAATGATATTAGTAGAAGTTTATAAATTTTTTTCGTCTATGGTGCCCCAGTTGGTTCGGATAGAGCTCTACTTTTATCTTTGCTTGGTGAGTAGATAAGTATAATTAATCACCCTTTAGTATTAACTAATGGGACATTATTATTAGGTTGACAATGTTTGTGTGAGCGCCCTCGGCGCCTCGATATCGATCCTCCGCACGCGCGGACCTGAGGCCGTCTCGAGAGCCACCTTGTAGGAGTATGTCTAAGGGTTAGATTCAGACCCTTGGCCGCACTTTTCAAGTTCCCACGATACTTTCGTACTTGACCTTGCATGGTTGGACATGCTACCCTTCAAACATGATATGACGATTCGATCATAAATGATGATCAAAGTTAAGCCGATTATGTTGTACTAACAAAGGGGACTAGTTCCCTAAGGATTATACTTCTGCAAAAAAAAAAAAAAAAAAAAAAGAGATTAGCTTTCATGCTTAAATATGAACTTTGATTATGAAAAACAAAAGAGAATACAATAAGGTATTTTTAACAACTTACAACTAATTTCGAAAGTTTACATATTTTCTTAGAAGTTCATCTTTTTATTTTAAAAGTTCACTTATATGACTTAAACTTATATTCACAGCATTATACCCAAATATTTTTGTTTAGCTGCATATGAATTTGTGTTAAATCTAAATACGAAAACTAAAAGTTGTACGACCTTTAAAATGAGAATACAATCACCATAGATTCATTGAACAGGCCCAATAGAACTACTACCTGAATGTTTTGTTTAACCCAATTCCAAGAAAACCCAATTTGTCCAAATGCATGTCACAAATATCATTGCACTTCACACTAGTCCCAAGTCCTAACAGTGGACTTCCAACGGTCGAATTCTTACCTACTATTTAAACGTCCTCCACTTTCTCACCCTCAACTTCTTCATTTTATTTTCATCAAGCTAGTAGAAAGAGCAACTACATTACATAACTACAATACATAATACAGTAGTAAAAACCCAACAAAACCTTCTTTGATTTGTCTCAATACTACTAAGAAAAAACGCACAAAAAATGGGGTTATCATACGAAGAAAGCCGCCAAAAGAGAGTAGAAGAGAACCTTAAACGCTTGGAGGGCCTTAATCTTGTCCATCTCTCTCAAGCTCTCAAAAATTTATCACCTAAATCATCTCCTGTATGTTACGCTTTTACTTCCTTTCATTGCCTAAACTATTTTATATTTCTAATATCTGCATGGTAAAATTTTATACATAGTCCAAAATTATAAGTCTACGAAAAGGCAAATGCTATAATAGCCACAACAATGTTGAAGCCATTGTAACAAAACCAATAATGGCCCTGTTTGGCAAACAACGGGTAGCGGGTTGCATTAGCATTTAGCGGGGTTTTACCAAGTAGTTTCATTAGCGGGTTGTTTAAAGGTCTTTGGCTAAAGTTAACTTGATGGTAGCTATTTTATTGGAATTCCATTAAGGGGTTATTATGTATGATTGGTCTAAGGTATGATATGATGAAATTATATGTTAACTTTTCAGATGAAAAAGACTGGGAAACCTCGTACACCGGAGAAGAAGATGGTGGCTGTAAGACGATCACCTAGAGTTGCTAACAATCCTGCACCTGTCTATGTTGAGGTTTGGTTCTTTTGTTCTTTTTTATTCCAATTACATGACAGTTTATGTTTCAATTTCCTGAACAATTACTGGGTTTCTATGTAGGTTGGTTTGCCTCGATTAGCCTCACCGCGAAAGTGAGTAAACTTATTTTTATCAATCCTTCATAAACATGTATGATTTGTGGCTATGATGCTCGGACTTTTTATCCCTATCCGACACGGGTGGAGTGTCCCGTGTCCGTACCCATACTAGTGTGGAAAGTATCCTACACAGGTACTTGAGGAAAATGAAGAGTCGGAAAATGAAGAGTCCGAGATTCATATATTTATGGAATGTTGTCAAAGAGAAAATATGGAGATTTTGCTAAACAACTTCTTCTATTTTTTTGGGTGGTAGGAGTTATGGAGTTGCGAGGAGGGACTTGTCGAACCGCATTTTTGCTAGTGATGAAGAGAGAGCATACAGTATAGGGGAAGCAGAGAAGTTGGAAGGAAAGCTTGAGGAGGAAGGTTATCCTACACTCATTAGGCCTATGCTTCCTTCCCATGTCACTGGTGGTTTTTGGCTGGTAAGTCCATTTTCTGTATAAAATGCCAAGTGTAGTAGTAGTTTCTGCACTTTCATTTGTTAAGTGTGTTGACAATAAATATGGGTTTATTCTGCTTGAATAAAAACATGAGAAAGTAATCTTTTAATGTGAGGCATCAAACTTATGAGAACGAGCCCAAGTTAGTTCAATTTATAAAATTGAGTACTTGATCACTGCATTGCTCTCGCAGGAGAGTAATGTCGTTTCTGGCAAATTGATATACTCCTATACTCCTCTCTAGTGTATAATTGGAGAAATAAGAACAACGCATTCCAATTTCCTTTTGGTGAAATGAACTTTATTGCATGAGTCAGTTTTACTAAGGAATGCAGCAATAAAGCTTCTTGTTTCCGTAGTGAGTGATAAATTTAGCGCTTTTATGTGAGTGCAAATTTTCTGATAGATGACTTGATCATTTGATCTTGGTGAACAATGCTCTACGCATTTAGAAACATCTGTATCGTCCTCCTTGCTAGGATAGTGATTCACACGTTCAGTTTTAAGCCTTCAAGTCCTCCAACTGTGCAGGATAGTTAGGTCTAAAGTCTGCTTAATGCTTATATTTGTCATGTTTGGGTTTGTATTTGTAATCCAGCTCTTTGGCTCATCATTCATGTGGTATAATTTATAGACATGACTACCTATGATGCTGATCATTGCCGCTTTACAATTGTTGCTGCACAGGGTCTTCCAAGTGACTTTTGCAGGACAAGCCTACCTCATAATGACTGTATGGTGACATTGGTGGATGAAGAGGGGCAGGAGTATCCAACTGTTTATTTGGCTCGCAAGCGGGGACTAAGTGGAGGTTGGAAGGGTTTTGCTGTGGCCCATGACCTGGTCGACGGCGATGCTGTTCTTTTTCAAGTGATAAGCAATTCAATTATAAAGGTGAGAGTTCAACCGGAATTCGCAACTATGACCTTAAGCTCTCTAAATGTAATTTCTCATATGAAATATACGGTGCATGTTTAAATTGTTAGCTGTCTTTTGTTTGCAGGTGTACATTATAAGGGCGAATGGTCTAGATTCCAGTGACGCTTAGTTAACTTACAAGTTTGTCTACAAGGCCTTCGAAAACCCAAACCTAACGCAGGTAGTCTGTTTTTAGATATATTCATTTTCATTAGTTCTTAGACTGAAAAGAACTTCTGTTGCTTTGGTTCTGAAGTATACAGTTTCCGCTGTAATTTGTGCCAGTTCATGTGTGAATCTTCTACACCATCTATGCCTTAGTAATCTCCCATTAATTGATGAGAGGGTGCATTATAGTAGCTAGCTTACAAGTTTGTGTACAAGACCTTCCAGAACCCAAAACTAATGCAGGCAGTCTGATTTTCGATATATGTGTTTTCAATGACTGAAAGGAACTTCTGTTGCTTTGGTTCTGATATGCATATTACATAGTTTCCACTGTCATATGTGCATTATGAATCACAGGAATTTTCTCATAGCAATTCTTTAGAAATACTCTGGGTCTATTGCGTGCCTTCATTCTTCACATTTGTTACTTGTCAGATTAGCATGGTCCTTCAGACCACATTCAATTTCATTTTGTTTTTTATTTCGCAGATTCTCTTAACCATGTTTGTAAATACTTCGTGCTGCAATTTGCATTTACAGTGTTCACTGCTATACATAAATTTGGGATGAACAATGGTCAAAACTGTTTTATTGACTCTCTTTTTAAGGCATACTTCTCTTTCATTTAACCAATGTAATTTCTCTAGCATTACCAAATGGCTGCTATTGTTCGGCTGAAATGTTTAGGCTGCCACCAGGGCATAGTATATAAATCAAGTTTATATGTTTCATGATAGCTCGGGGACGCTCTTCACATATATTTCGTACATGTGCATACAGATAGATCAAGAAACACTGAGACTTGAATATTCTCTTCTTCTGACCATGTGGCTTATTGTTGCAGGTAGGATAATCATCGGTGGCCTTTTTGTTAATACAGGCAAGAGAAGTTTGTTGTATGAGAGTTTTCCTCCATTGTTAGCTTGCCTTTGTGGCTGCTGATGATATAATGTATGGCCTTTTTGCATAGCCACTGATGTAACGGAAATTAAAATATCTATATATTCCATTTTCTTATGTTATCTTTGGTTGGACTATTGTTTGTCCCTGGTTATTTGTTTAACCTCCTACATGAAACTTGTGGACGGGTTCTGCTACTCTGCATGAGGATAAACAGCTCGCCACCCACCCTTCCCCTCCCCTTCTTTATCTTTTCCTTTCCTTTTGTCCTGGAGGCACTGCCTCTGATTCCAGCATTACAGGGTTCCCAAAGGATGATCATTGACATTCCATTTCAGCACCTTTCTAGGAAGGGACCACTCAATAGCTTCCCTTGATACTTGCTCCCGAGCTCACTCCTAAAACTAGATGAGAAACAATCTGCCCAGGACTATATGGGAAGTCCTTGAATCAACTAGCTAATTGAGTAGCATCTCTTGTCATCTGAGTTCATTCCATTATAGTCTGTTCTGTTTTGCTTCGTGCTAAAAAGCCTCCATTCAAATAACCCGGAGCTTATATAGTTATATGTCCAGCCTGAATCCCCCTTTTTAGCGATCTAGAGCAGTTATCATATTTGTGGTCTGAGGTACGCACATAGCAGTGCGGTCATGTTTTCCTCTTTAAACGTAAACATAAACGCATCAAGTGGGTGCGAGTTTGAAATAATGTCCCACTTCAAACAAGTAAAATGTGACAACACAAAGCTTGCTCTTTACTAGTAGAGTTGAGGCTATGGCGAATTGCATAAACGTTCTGGAGAGGCAAAACGCATCCCACAACTATAGTGAAGGGTCCTGACATGGCTTTGTCAAATTCTTTTGATATAATCTGACTCAACTATCGTCATCCTTGACACAAAAAAAAACATTCTGATTTAGCCTATGCAACTGATGGTCTGCAGTAGCTAACTCAGTCGCGGACAGCATACAATACAGCTCAGTCTCCAACTGTAAATGGTTGTCAGCACAGCCCGTCAGGCGTCAGCCCTACTAATTCAAACATTCTGCCAACTCATCATGCCTGAATCTGCTTCCATGTCTTTCTGACTCCCTCCTTTCCTCTGACTCAGCACCAGCCACCTCAGCCGAACTTGCTAGCTCAGCTTCCCTTGTTCTGCTTGCATCAATATAGCCTACTGTACTCAAAGCAAGACCAGCTTCGTAAAATGTATAATAGCTTGTATAGGTTGCACAGGTTTCTGACATCAATCCGACAAGAAACCCTGATTGAACTTAATTTTCGCCAGTGTGATATACGCAAGCATAGAGAATGATATGACATAATACACGAGGAGGGAAAAAAGATGGAAAAAGAGATATCCTTCTAGTTTTCTGGTTGCCAAAGATAACTACTGAAGCTAGATTGTGCTCAAATCCATAGGGGAAGGAAATCAGCAATGCACCAGCTATGATATAAATAACAAACTAAAACCAGGAAGTCGTACAAAACCAAGCAAAGATCCAAAGCCGAAAGGGAACCATAAATTTGATTTATGATGTATCCTATGGACAAGAGATATCGCGGCATAGTCACATGGTAATCAAAGGAATATATACGATAAATGACAATCATGAAAGAGTGGTGCAAAGTTAAAAGTTATATATCAAGCATAGCCATCAGGAAGGATATATGACATGAAGATAAAACATCAAAACAACAAGAATGTACGATTTCATTACAGCCTACAACAAATTGCAGAAGCCTTGAGGAGTTATGACCTATGAAGTGTTTAACCTCAAGAACTGCAATTTTTACTGTACAGTACAGCTAGAAATCAAACTGGAGCAGATTTACGTTGGATGTAAATGCTGAGCAAAGAATCAAGCTTGTTACTAATGTTTGTGACTGAATTATTATTTTGAGTTGTTATCCTACTGGAATTAGTAACTATAGGCAATATCTAGACAAGAAATGAAGCAGACAGGTGTATGCAAAAGCTTGTAATACAGCATTGCTGAAGCTCTCAACTCCAGGTTAGTGAACTGAATTGACCCAGGTACGGAAGGTCTGGGACAGAGTTGAACTTAGCTGGGCTGAGATAGACCATGTCCCCAAGTCCTTGAACGTCGAATCGCAGCAAAATGTGCTGATCTGGCTCAGTCACCAGGTATACAGAACAGTTCCTTGAGAGATGTAATGCCCTCTCCAATGATTCCCAGAGTAGCCATTTAAACTGTACCAGATAATGCTCCTGCTCTGGTTCGCTAAGTTCAACACCGTCCACTTCCATGTGCACAACTGCTGGCTTCAAGCTCATTGAAACTGCAACATATGATTGACATTAATGTCATTAACATCCATAAGTAGAACCCTAAATTTCATGGAAATGATTACAAGGTGAAGAAAGAAAGCATAATGTTCTGTTTTGCTTCTAGTTTATAATAAAGAATAGTGAAGAGGAAGTAAGGACCTAATCTGGGTCTGCTTTTAGGTTTCATTTGCATCACTTGTCCCACCAATTCTGTCAAGGCGTTTCTTGATATGGCAGCATCAAACCCATAAGAGACATCAAGGAACTTTCCATACATTTGTTTGAGATCATTTACACCAACCGACGAGGGCTTACCCAGAGCAAAATCTGATATAATCACCAAAATAACCATCAGCACTTGCAGAACTCTGATTTTGCTGACAATTTTAACACACTCTATGTTTATACTAAGCAGGAAGGTGATCTCCCTTATTCTTGAACAAAACAAGAAAAAGGGATATCACTTTATCAGCAGATTTTGCTTATTGTATATTCATATTTAGAACCAAGAGCAAAAAAGGCTATTCAGAACATCCAAGAAACTACTGAAAACATAAAAATGATCACAAAATTACGCAAGTAAAACTTGATTAAAACAAAATAATAACGAAATGAAGCGAACTCGAACTAACTAAGTTACTTGGAATCATCAAGAGGCATGAAGAAACTATCTTATACACCACAAAACAATAACAAAAAAACAACATATATATCAATAATATATGATAAATGAGTTCAGTAACTTACCAAGAGTAGATTTACCAATCTGAAAGGATAGTTTGCTGGAGTCTTCTTCATATATAACCATCAAGGTAAGGTAACGGTCTTCATAGTCAGCATAACCAGAAGCAGAAGCAGCAGCATCCAGAATTGTCGAGACATCACGCAAGTTCAGCAACTTTCTGACGGGCTTTCTGCATTGGAACGTATACACACGACTTGCCTTTAACCTCAGAAACCCATAGACTTGATTCTTGATAGCAGGAGAATAACCTTTGCGAACCGTGATCTCGAAACCACGTTGGCTCACTTCCATCATTCCCATCTTGGTTGGGTTGAGTGTAGGGTCAGATAGAGCATCAACTGCCGCCTTCATTACCCAGGCTGGTTGCAGTTGGAAGGAAAATGTAACATGTGGCTTCTTTGTAGAACTCTCGGCCATTGGTGTGTCCTTGCTTGAATTCTCACTACTCTCAGCCATGTTTGAAAGGTTTAGAGTAGAAAGAAAGAATGAATTCTTGAAGGGTCTACTGTTAGCTTGGATGAATTCTTGAGGGGTCTACTGTTAGTTTGGATGGAAACTAACTCTGTTATGGGTAGTTGGTAGTACGTACAATATAGAGGAGCCTTTTGTTGTACAGAGTTTCTTTTGATCTCTTTTATTGTTATGCATAAGGGTGTTGTATTACATTTATACAACAGCCTCACATGTAAGAGAGTACCCAAAACACAAGTAGTTGACAACACTTGTAGTAATCGAAAATGTAATCTTTGGTGGTGCGTACTACATCTTCTTAAGTCTTAACTATGTAGTATTCGTCTAGGTATATTTTGAATGTAAACTTGATACTTTATTATATTCTAACATTTTTTAAAAGCCAAAATTATTTTAAAGGGGGTCATTTAAAAAATGGCGGATAAAATTAAAAAATTAACATTTTCTTTATACGTAGTATATTTTTTTTTTTCAATTTTTTCCTCAAAAAATCACAAAAATTATAAAGTTGGGGAGACCAAGACTCCCTTGGATCCCCATGATCCTCGACCATTGTTGTTGACAACGTCACCTCAAGACATATTATTTCTTTTTCTAGACATAGTGACCGAAATTAATAGAAAATGACTTTTCAATCTCGAATCTAAAGTAGCAACACTTGTACATTGTTGATAATCTTATGCTACAAGTTAGTCGGAATTTAGTTTACTAAGACTATTGAATATTTAAGTTGTAAATTTGTACTGTGTTAAAGAAATTACTAATATGATACATTAACTAGCTATTTCAAAAACTATGCGTTCATTATGAAATTTGTCGAATTTTGTAGACTGTATATACATTTAATCAAATTGATATACAAACTCTTTAAACTGTTGGGCGCAGTGATTGCGGTAGATATGAACCTTTATATTTATCTTTTAAAGTTAGTTATTCTACTTGGCGCGAAAAACGGTTAGCATTTTTCAGAAAACACTTTTGGCGGGAGTTTCTGTTATGGTTGAGCTGGCACAAGTCTGTTACAGTTCGTTAAGTTAGCCAGAGCGCGTGCGGCTCACGTGAAATTTTTGCATTTTAGTATTTTTACATTATTTCTTATTCATGTTGTAATACATGTGGCTGCCGACGGAAGAAAGCAAATAAATGGATGATAGTAAAAGCAATAAGTATACACAGTAAAAGCAATAAGTATACACAGTAAAAGCAAAAAAATTTCTCGCCTATAAAAGGCAAAGTTTACGTGAATGAAAAATGTAAGCTTGAACCATATATCTCTGCAAGCTTATTTCTCTCATACTTTTGTCTTCCATTCTGAGTTAGTTTCTAATACAAGGGGATTTTCCTTTTATAGAGAAGCCAGACACTCTGTCTCTCCCCTCCTTCGT
>CAAKMY010058058.1:0-23805 GCA_901111285.1 Corrigiola litoralis
TAATTATAATTTTATAATTTTTTCAATCATATATTTTAATTTATTAACGGTCAAAATATAAGTTTTCGGTCCCAAAAAGAATGATTAAAGCTAAAATTGATTAAACGCGTTGAAGCCTGAAAGAAAAGAATTGCAGTCACTTTACGTTTTCTTGTGGGCCTATATGGGTTATGATCCAACAGCTTGTAGCCATTAATCACGGACGAAGGCTCTCCATTTTCGGCGGTAAAGCCGTAAAGGATAACAAGAGTCAAGAGGCATTGATAATCGTCATTGCGTAACATACTTAAGCAACCTTCACCGTTGATCATTAGAAAAAAGTAGTAAGCACCAAATGGTTATGTGATCTGTACCACATTAGATACCCCCACCCCATGTGAACCACCGCACCGACAAGAGAACTGCCAGATAAGCTCATCTCACTCCGTGATGAACTCTTAGCATTCCCCCTACCCTCACTTCCTCCTTTACTACCATGTACCCTATCATCTTGCCCGTCCAACCTAAAGCTTCTTAATCAAGGAATTAAAATTACCCATCCATGTATAGTCTCCACATCTTAACTACAATTATCAATCATAACTAGAGCCGGAAAAATCAAATAAAAAACCCAAAGAAATTGCTTAAAAGTTAAAATCCCACCCTGACCAAAGCTGAGATGTTATATATTAAACCGATCAAATTATGTCAATGTTTAGCCAAAATCTAATATGATCGAGAAATATAAAAGTCGAACCAAATGAAATGGTCCAACACTCCAACTCCTAACCAAACCCAACTATTCAATTGACAACTCTAATCACATCCATGATCCATCCTTATATTATGCACTTATGTCGACTTTACTGTTCAGTCTTTCACATTAAAAAGATAAAAAGTAGAAGTTCTTAAATTCAAAACAAATTTGACAAAAATTTTACAGCTCGTTTCCACTTTCTATCTAGAGTCTAACACGGACATGAGTTCATAATATTTTTTTTTTAAATAAATGAGTCTATAATGTTATTTGCGCTAATCACAATGTACCACAACTTGGAACACCGTGCACCGTCACACACGAGAACAAACCCATCCACTCGCATAGATTCTCACCCTCTAGTAAAAGCACACTCACATAGTCACATAAAGTCATAAACAAACCATTTCTCATTTCACTGCTGTCTCTCACTACTCCCAACTTCCTATTAAAAGACCAAACATCTCTATCCCTTCACACTTTGACGAATCTAGCAAGTGTTAAAGTGACAAGAAAACACAACCCAAAAAATGGCAAGAACATCTGCCCTACTCCTGCTAATACTATGTGTGCTACCAGCCATTGCACTGGCTTCTAGACCAGTCTTAAAGAAGAAGAGCCCATACTGTGTACGTGGTCGCGTCTACTGTGACCCTTGCCGTGCTGGGTTCGAAACATCTGCTTCCACTTACCTTGAAGGTATTCACTTTTTACTAGATCTGCCACTTTTATGTTTACTGTTTTGTAGTTAAAGTGGGAGACATTGTAGATCGGATCTAGTTAGTTAGTTATGTGGGTTTGTACTTGTTTTTGTGTTATGGGTTTGTGTAGATTTTTTAGATATGGTTTGGTTTTTGCATTTAAGTTAGTTTGGTAATTTTTGTATGTTCATGGGTGACTAGATAGGATATTTAATGGATGCATTTTTAGTAGCTTGTTTAGACTAGATCTGGCCTACGTAATACTTTCAGATAACATTTTGCCATTTCAAGTTTTTTTTAGCTGATCCTGCAATCTACTGATTGCAAATGTACATATAATACGATAAGTGTTGTATGAAGTTACCTTGTGAAATGGTATCAAAAGTAACATTTTTATTTTCCAAAAGTAAGATGTAAATTTCGAAGCAATGTCGCTTTTGAAATATGGAGATGTTATTTTTCAAAGCGTGTCGCTGTGAGTAATTTTCAATCTAGACTACACTAGAACATGAGAAGTAAGAAGTCACACACTTTTAACATTAGTTAGAGATAAAGCTGAATAATGTACTTGGATTCATTTGAGAAGAATTATAAATCAATCAATGTTTTCTAGACGTAATCGGTTAAATTCGTGGGGATTTGCCTCGACTTGTCGCTTTCCTTCCTTAGATCTTGACAGAGGCGTCGAGTTGTTTAGTCTGTACTGGTGCTAGGCTGCGGTGCTAGGCTGCTTGCTGGGCATCATTCTCGCCTTCTTGGTGCTTCGTGCTTAGAAATTATTATTGCAAGTTGTTTGCTTTTAGACTGCTTAGTCTGGGTGGTCGGAGTACTATCACAGGCTTGATTGTGTGTTTGGTTGTAGTAGTAGTCAGTAACTTGATGGTTATGTTTATTCGTGACTACAGGTGCTAAGGTGAAGTTGCAATGCCGCCACAGGCACACACAGGAAGTCCTCTATGAGGCCGAGACGGTGACTGATGCTTCAGGATCATACAAGATGTATGTGGACAAGGACCAGAAGAGCAATGTTTGTGACACCATGCTGATGGGAAGCCCTCACCCAAGGTGCAAATCGGCTGACCCTGGACGTGACCGTTCTCGTGTTGTCCTCACCGACAACAACGGTATTGTATCAAATGACCGATATGCTAACAACATGGGCTTCCTGATGGACGAACCCATGGGATTCTGTTCCCAGCTGATGAAGCAGTATGAGCTCAACGAGGATGAAGTTTAAATTTACCTGATTGGGAAAATAAACGAGGTTGCTTTGTTAGTACCTAAAACTCTGTAATGTCCCTGCTCGTTGCTTAGCTGTTTATTCTACTGTCATCTTGACAGGTTTAATTATTTGTTGTTGCTAAAATGGGCCATATTTGTATTCATTAAGATTAGTAATTTTAGTTATATGAGGCATATTCGATTCCATTATGTTCCGTAATCTTTGTAATACGAGGCACATCCGATTTCATGTTTCATGTTGCATAAAATCTCATCTGCACGCTCCGATGTTTACTTTGGTTTTTTTGTATGTAGTTCTTCATAAACACGTCAAAGCCATTGGTGAACAAGCGGTGTTCACTGGTCATACTTTTGCTAGGATTTACAGCGGTTGGATATTCTGGCTTTGCTGGAACTTGAGACGATTGAATGTTCAGGCAGGCTTTGTTGGGAGTTTTAATAGTAATGCCGTGAATGTCTCCAAGGAGAAAATCTGTCTTTTTAAACAATTTACTAACGTATCTGATTGGGTGACTGTATAGCGGACTAAACACCAGTGGTGAAGAAGCCTAGATGTAAGGGCACTTCCTCGAGGCGCTTAGTTAGAATCTACACATTGCCATCTTATTAACTACTGAAGAACTTCAAGCTCAAACATACACGCATACTTGATTTGCAAGTTGGCAACTAATTTAAGAGGTTATCTCGGTCTTACTGCTTACTGGTGTAGTGGTGTTCTGGGAGGCTCATCCAATTCAGTGTCTATTACTCTTATCTTCGGATTTTGATTGTTGTTCTTTGAGAAATGCTAGATTCAGTTTATACCTGATATATGGACGAATCCAAGATTTTAAAATGGGGGTAATAATTTTATTATTTTTGTTTCTTCCAATTTTATATCATTTTTTACCTTTTTCTAACAAATATTACGGAGTATAAATTTTGGGTAGCCTATGGATACTTCGAAGCTATATCCGTACCTGACCTCTTAATGTCATAGACTCACAGGCTAAAGGTTGAAGTGGATGAATTTATTTCTAGATGTTAATTGTTTCATCCATAAAAACAGAACTATATGGCATCTACATTACAGCTCAATGTCAAAAACATACTCGTACAAATCCAGCACAGTCAAAATCAAGTACAACAAAAAAAAAAAAAAAAAAAAAGCTCAATGTCAAAAAGACTAAGACTATTTTTGGTTGGGTTCAATCAATTTTGTAATGTAATGGAGGTTTTTTAGTTCAAGTAAAATTAAAAATGGAGGGGAGGGTGGAGAAGGGATGTGTTTGATTACCTTCGCTCATGTAATGGTGATTACATAGGTTTTGCTATTCTTTGACCATATGAGTTTGTACAATTATAGCTTAAAGCTTGTAATGGGGATTGCAACTTCTCCCCCTCTCTCCTAATTTTCCACCATTTTAAGGTTAAATTGGATGATTACAAGAGTGATTGCGTTACACCCAACCAAACGAGCCCTAAGATCATTCAAGTTCACGATCAAGTAATCTTGAAGTGTGTTGTGATGTGTGAAATTGTGATGCTGTAATGTAAACACCAGATGAGTCAAGTACTCCTAGTCCCAAGTCCTTCAACACCATGCATGCGCGCGTGCTCACACACACAAAAATTATAAAAAAACCTATACTTAATAATAATATACTATTAAAAAGCGTTGTAAAGCCAGGAGCACGTCACGTGGATCGCCACATCATATTCTTACTAAGATGTATGATTAAATAGTATTAATGCAATTTTCATGCCACAATGTAAAAACTATGAACATTAATGGTCAATAATGAGCTAATGAAAAGTCATACAACATAACATATTTAATGAAAAGTAATGAATAACGTCTTTCATATGCATTTCTACAATTAATTACATAGAAATGATCAAAATCGCCCATCAACCTCATCCCATAGTCGCATCAATGCAACAAAACGTTCAACAACCTCACCCAGCTGCAAGATACGCTATTTCCCATTCTCCACGAAAACTATGAATCCCGATGGAAGTACTTCAAGCAACAATATCCATATTAGAAGATCTTGACCGAACACCTTCATATATATTAAACTAAGTCATCCACTGCTGACGTGCACAAGTTCGTGCATCGTACAGGTCCAAAAAAAACTAGTTACTGTATCATATGTCATTTTTGCCTGCCCAGTAGAGGGTTGCAGACTTACGGCTTGCAGTGAGCTAGATTTTATAAAATCCTTGGTGGTGGACTGGGTGTAGTAGTCTGTTGAGTTGGTGTTACAAGATGAGACGGCCTATTAAGTACTGTAAACAGGAATAAATTTTATTGGAACTTGTTGGGCTGTGACTGGTTAACAGCCTGGTTACTTCTAGGATAACATAGGATGGCCTACTGTAAGTCCTAACGTGTGAGACGAAGTCCGGAAATTATAAAAGCAAAAAAGACAACCCAATGTAGTCATGGGCTCAGGAACTTGTAGAATGGTACTTTTTGCGTAATTTCCCTTTCACTAATGGCTAACATATCAAATGTTCGATCAAATTCTTCACTATCAATTGATAAATTATTAAATGTACCCGCAAGTATGTGTTTTCACTCTTTTCTTGTACCTATTCAGAAAAGCTACCAAAATTGATAAAAGGTACAAGAGGTTCAAGTGAGAGCACATGCTCCTAGGAACATGGTATGCATTGTGCTAAAAAGTAAAATCCACACTAATTGATTTAGGTAATTCGTTGATTGCTAACATACCAAATGTTTGATCAGATTTTTCCCTAGCAATTAGGTTGTAGGTTGTGACTGTGGTTCTCAAGGTTCTTTTGGATATAAAGGAAGAGTATACAATTGTAGATAAAAAACTAATGTTGTAATTAAAAGTTGATTTGTGAGAATTGCACAGTTACATCATCAGACGTCAATTAGAAATTTTAACTTTTGTTCAGAAAGTAAAACCCATATTAGTTGATTTAATCAAGCTATTTTGATATTTAAGTAGTTTGCAAATTAAGTTCCCATATAGAAATCAACAAAGAGAAGTGAAATCTTAAATACATCTGTAATTAGAAACCAACAAAGACTAGTGAAAACCTAAAGCAACTATAATTGATAAAGATGCAAGTTAAAGCACATCGGATATTAATGTATCGATTTTTCTATTAATATCACATAAGTTTCTTTCTTGTTTTAGAGGAAGACACAAAGGATAGTAAATTAGTAATGTAGACGGGTTTGAAATCCTAAACTTAGCTATAAGATATCTCACACCCTACCAATTAAATTAGTTGATAGCTCCAACACGGAAATTATAACGTTTTGTTGGTATATTGGAGCAGCTAATGATGTGGTGGTAAGGGATATGAGGATTCGAACATTGGACAATTTTCAAACAGGTTAAATTCCATACTAATAGACTAACCTTAATTCCCGTGTAAACTAAAAAGTTGCAGTAGACTATAACATTGTGTAGGAAACACAATCCCAAGAATTCTAGCAATATGATGTAAAAGGACATCATAACTTGAGTGGTTGGTTGTACTAGGTTAGATCTTTTTGTTAATTACCGTACCTCGATCAGTCGAAGAAAAGTAGGTTCTCCACGAGCTAGACATTCCCTGTTACACTCGGCTTTCGCCTACTCGTTATTTTTACGAAGTACCGAGGGATCGTAGAAATGGTAAAGCATATTCTTGTAGATATTCAGTGTTCCAGGTATTCAATTCAACGCCTACACCAGTCCACCACTGACCACACCGGTCCGTGAAAAAGCTTACCCAACTCCAAAATGTACTTTTGAAGCATGCATTGAGCAATGTGTTTATCATTTGTCAAACAAAACAGTAATCTATGTGGACTGATTTGCGGAGAGTTTGGTGGCAGTACTCTATTGCCACGGCTCGAGTCAATAGAAATCAGTAAGCAAAAACTTACGGAGTACCAAACTGTATAGTATAAGCCTATACACGTGACGTTCTCTTAATCAATTTTCGTAATTGATTAAAGCCTATTTAAAGCCCACCAGAACGAGTTAGGTAAGAGCCAGGACTGCCCAGGAGGGTGTTGTTTGGCAACTATGAAGAGCTGCTAACCTATATGTTTGGTATTCATTCGTTGGTCTCAAATTCTATTTGGAATTTTGACTACTTCAATATGGTCTCTGTCACTCATGAAAGGCTAATCCGCCTAATTGTGAATTGTGTGCCAAAGAGAGATCCAGCTCACAAAGAAAAAGGGACTAACACGTTTTGCTAATATTTAGCCCTATTTTGTAGCACTTATTATTTCCATTTTTCTTTAAAGTTTTGTTAATAACATGTAACGACCATCCCCTCTGGCCTCTTCGTTCTGCCTTGACATCTTGAAGTAGGTTAGCCTAACATACATGTGCTTTTGTACTACAACTTTGATTGAATAGTCCAAAAAAATTCTATTTTCTATTATATCGTGAACCATGTGATCTTATTTCTTAGAAGTTAAAACTCAGATGTTTGGTAGTTTTTATAACCCACAAGAAAGGATTACCCAAACGTGATGCTAGAAATGAAATTGATGAATGGGATCAGACTAATCTCATTACAAAAGATCTATAAAATGTTAGAAACAAAGTGCATACAATTGAGCTCCCTTCCATTGAGTGAGGCCAAAATCATATCACAATTAAGCTTGATAATTTTGTAATCAGTAAGTACGAGAAAACTAGAGTTACATTGCTAAGGAAATATTAAAAGAAAGACTCGTCAGGAATAGTACACTTAAACCATAATTGTTCTTCTATTTTAATAACTGATGTTTTGACGATGAAAAATAAAAAAATGTAGTCATCAGTTACCAATAGTCGAGAATCCTTGTAACTGGGGCAAATGCTACTATGATTCAAGCACTTAGCTTGAAGAGGAGCTAGGACAGACCTATCAGAAATGAGTTATCGAAAGATATATACTAAAATTTGACTCCCTAGCTAGCTCATTCAACAGAATGAGAGAGATGTCAGTATGCTTAACTTATTGTTTGGAAGATGAAATCTAGTTCAATGTCAAAATAGCCAATGTTCGATCAAGAGTAAGAAACCGATTAGCATATCCCTTGGCACATTAAAGGTATCTTTAATTTCTCAATTCCACTTCGCATCCAGGTAATAGTCATTCCCTTACCATATTACCTTTTTTTTTTTTTTTTGATTTCCTCTGGTGATGATATATATCTTTTGTAAAGGGAAATCACACACTTACCCGTCTATGTAGTAAAAACAAAAACAGAAAGTAAGGGATATTATTATAAACTAATAATATCTCGACTCAGGCTATAAAAAATTAGAGCCCGTGAAGAGTGTATTTGGCAAAATCGATTGATAAGATATCTGAAAACTGATGAGGTGACTGAAAAACTAATAAGTTACTTAATTTTCTTTTTGAAAATAATAAGTTACTTAATTAAGTAGTTGAAATTAGAGACTTGATACTGTAGCTGATTTTGGTATAAGTGTAAAGTGTTTCCACAAAATGACATAAATGACATAGATGGACATGCTTAAAGCCTTGAGTTAAAAAAGGATTAAATTATGATCATACACCTTATTTTTGTGATAATCTACGTGGAAAAACTTATTATAGTCATTAAAGGCCTTGTTTGGTAAATAGTTTGTTGGAGCAAAATTAGAGGGTTTGACTAGTTTTAGGGGTTTTGAATGGTCAAAAAATAATTAAGCGTGTTTGGTTGTTGGTGGGTTGGAACTTGGAAGAGTGGGTTGGCAAGAATCCCCTGAAAATGAACCTGCTGGAAAAAGGAGCGTGTTGAGATTAGAGGGTTTGAAAATAATGCAAAAAGGCTTATACGTTCAATCATTAGAGAAATTTACACTTTATACCCTCATATAATAATACACATAAATATCCTTATATGTCACTTTACAATAAATAACTACCAACTACCAACTACCATCTATCAGCTAATTTTTACCAAACATCTTTTACATAACCCGCTAATGAATTACTTAGTCAAACCCATTATTTCTAACCCGCTACCCATTAATTCAACTCGCTACCCGCTAATGCAACTCACTACCCGCTAAATTATTTTCAATTTACTGAAATAACCCTTTATCTCACTTTCCATTCTTGTAAACAACAAAAGAAGGTAGTATTTGAGACGAAAAAAACTGTGAAAAAGTACCCCAAAAATCAACTTGGTTGCGACAGTTGAGTTTGACGGCATTTTGTTTATATAAACACAGTTGTCTTTCCTTTACTACAAAGCAGAAACAAAACATTTCAGTTTTCAGTTTGCAAATATACATTTTCCAATTTCCAAAACACAAAAACAAAACAGTTAGTTTCGTCAACGATCTTAACAACAAAAAGGGTAGCTGCCATTACATATTGTCTCTTTGGTCTCATCGAACATATTCAACTTTTGTTTCCTTTTATTTCGTAAGATCTCTTTCTTCTTTTTCATCATTACTGTTTGTGCATTGGTATGTGATTACACGTGGCTACTTAATGATCTGAATAGTCCTATGTGTTTGTGTTAAATGTTTTGTTTTATGTACTTTGGAATGTGGGTTTTAGACTTTTAGTTAGTGATTTTTATTTTTTGATGACGTGGGAACTTGCAGCCGCTACCTGGGTAAAACCCCGGCTCGTGGCCCTAGCAGGTTTTGCGGTGATTGTGTGTGGTTTTTTTTTTTTTTTTTTTAATGTTGCGGATGTCAGCTAGCTTAGCGGGTGAACTTCGTAGAGGTTGTACTAGGGACAGGTGTCCGAAACCCGTCTGTATGTCTTTACCTTTTTGCCGGGTTTTCGGGTTTTATGGGAGGTCTTGGAATGTTGGAAGTGGGTGCTATAAGTTTCTTATGAGAAATTATTTGCCATAGTTGCTATGTGGTGTTTTGACGGCCAATAAAGGTGAGCTCTGGCCGCTATTTGACCGAGTAGCGGTTATGGGGTTGTTCCGGATGTTAATTAGCTTGAACTTTGTAGAGGTTGTACTAGGGACATGTGTCCGAAACCCGTCTGTAGATGTTGCCTATTTGCCGGGTTTGTTGAGCTTTGTGATGTAATGTAGAAAATGGGTGACGTGAGTTCTGTTACCATGTATTCCACTCTCTGTGGTTCGGAGGGAGTTGTTGTGTTTGTGAGGTCGCTCAGCTTGTAAATTCTTAGAGGGTTGGGTTCGGAACCCTCATGGTCTTTTGTTCTATGGGGTTCATTGCCATAGATTCAAGTCTTAGGGTCATTGGGTTTGCAATTAGGCGGGAGTGATTTGGAGTTGTTGCGGATGTCTGGAGAAGTCCCTCGGTAGTTGTGTTCGGAAACCTGTCCACACCTACCAACCACTTTGGGACTGGACTTGGGAGGAGGAGGTTGATTGTTGAGCATTGATCACTATTGGTATGTGTTAAGTATCACTATCATGTAGCATTGTCAAATTGTCATAATCGTAGATGACATGTTAAGCTCCTATAGGTCCTTTGTATGTGTGTTGTGGTATGTCAGCAATCCTTGTCATGTATTGGAGGTTGCCCATTGGTGCTGCGTTTTCATTTAAGTTTTTGAAGCCTGATGCTTATGGTCTTTGAGTCTAACCTAGGACTAGAATTGTTAACTAGTACTATGTAAACTTCGTTTTGGGTTGACTACTTTCTGTAAGTAACATTATGCTCTCTGTACTATGGCTAAAAACTTGTGGAGTCTTTAAATGTGTTGATTGTTTCATTGCCAATGCCACAACCCTTTTTAGTGTTTGTTTTCAACATTCTTGATGCATGCTGGACTTGATTGCTCATGTGTTTAAACCATTTGCTTTTAAAAAGACTTTACAGTGTTTGAGTAGTATGCATAGCATGATTCAGTCTGTCTTGATACTAAATTGCTGCTGTTTCCAATCTAAGATGTATTTATTCACTTCTATTTTTAATTTTACAGAATGGCGTCTTTGGTGTTCCAACAAGCTATT
Source organism: Corrigiola litoralis (assembly GCA_901111285.1). Classification (NCBI taxonomy): domain Eukaryota; kingdom Viridiplantae; phylum Streptophyta; class Magnoliopsida; order Caryophyllales; family Caryophyllaceae; genus Corrigiola; species Corrigiola litoralis. The sequence goes on from CAAKMY010058058.1 coordinate 10,595, forward strand.
GGCACCCTCCAATCCTCTGGTACTAGCTGTAGTTCTGGCTGCCACTATGATTTTCGCAATGCCTCTGTTAAACTGTTCACAAAGGAGAGCAAATCTGGCCTTGGGTATTCAGCAAACAACAACTTCAGCACCCTACAAAAGCGTTCAGGTGTAATTCAGGCCTCAACCTCTCAAATCTCAGTTGTGGATACAGTTTTATCACCATCAGATATCAGCACAACTGAAAAACCCAAGAAAAGTAAGCCAATTGTCTTTTATATGGCATATTGTGTATAGTTGCTGATAAAAAAATTTGAAAGTTTGTGCTCTAGTCCTTTACAATTGACATAGATAAGTATATGTTTGAATTCTTGTTTCAGTTTATTTTCTTGGTTCTCTTGAGATTGTGTTGTCAGTTCTATTATTAACTTCTGTTATATTTTCATTTTGATGGTCAGATGAAGCATCTCTTATCCTCATTCGACACGGTGAGTCTATGTGGAATGAGAAAAACCTTTTTACCGGTTGTGTGGATGTTCCCCTGACAAAGAAGGGTGTTGAGGAGGCAATTGAGGCTGGCAAGAGGATTAGCAATATCCCTGTTGACATGATTTATACTTCTTCACTGATTCGTGCTCAGATGACAGCCATGCTTGCCATGACACAGCATCGACGCAGGAAGGTAAATGTCCGTTGCTTCTTGGTTTTGTGGATTCTCTATTGTGGGAGCTCAGGGACAACTTTCTTGAACTTTGTATCATGCAGGAATAAGTTTAAATGCCATATTGGAGTCCCCAGTCTGTTATTTTTATATAAAAAACAGTTGCAGGATTGAAATTTCTTCTAAAATCTAACAATTAAGAAGGCTTCACGCCTTCATGAGATGAAATTCTCAGGCTTCTGTGTCTTTCTTATGTGATTAAAAGCTGCAAATACTAGTCTGGACAAACCATGCGAGTAGTTCCGAACAAGATACCTCTGTGCTATATTGGAGTTTGCTGAGGTGGGCGGGTGGTCCATGTGCATAGCAGCATAGTCACTTCCTAGATTTCGTTCCATGCCCGAGAACTTTTGTAAAAGCCATATATTCCTTATGAAAATCTACTCTCTGTATTAGGTGCCCATAATCATGCATAATGAGAGTGAACAAGCAAAGTTGTGGAGTCAGATATATAGCGAGGAGACTATAAAGCAGTCAATTCCAGTCATAACAGCATGGCAGCTAAATGAAAGAATGTAATACGTTTGCTCGACTCTGGCTTTATCTGCATGTTTTCTGCTGTTTCATCATCTTATCTGTGATAGGTGCTATTTTGCAGGTATGGGGAACTTCAAGGACTCAATAAACAGGAAACTGCTGAAAGATATGGGAAGGAGAAAGTGCATGAGTGGCGCCGTAGTTATGACATACCTCCACCTAATGGAGAAAGTTTGGAAATGTGTGCTGAAAGAGCAGTCGCGTATTTTACAGAGCATGTACACAATTAATACCCCTTATTATGTTTATTCAAGATTATTATAGCAATGAACTGACCGTGAATTTGATTCTTCAGATTGAACCCCAACTACAAGCCGGAAAAAATATAGTGATCGCTGCCCATGGGAATTCACTAAGATCTATAATCATGTATCTTGATAAATTAACATCTCAAGAGGTAATGCATAATCTATTCTCTGTTCTGAGTTCCTATGTTTTGGTCCCTTTTACCTTATTTGTGATTAGATGAACCGTTTGGCTGGTTTGCAGGTTATTAGCCTTGAGCTTTCAACAGGGATACCACTACTTTACATATTTAAAGAAGGGAAGTTCATAAGAAGGGGAAGTCCTGTAGGACCTACTGAGGCTGGAGTCTATGCATATACTAGGGTATGTGATCTTGTTTGGTGGATTGGTCCATGCTTTGCGTTATATACTTTGGGGCATAATTAAGCCTGTCACTAGATGTAGCTGCATTTGGACTTCAAGGATTAGGTATATGATAGCTTGATTTCTTCACATTCTAACATATTATAATCGACTAATAATTGCTGTTGTTTTGCTGCAGAGATTAGCTGCGTACAGGCAGAAGTTGGATGATATGCTTCAATGATGCATTTCAACCTTAGGCAAGTTTTCAACCCCTTGCTTCCATCCCAAATGTTTGGTGAACGCATATCAATTTTACTTTGGTTTCCTGGGGTTCCTCCTCATTAGCTGACATGTCTTATCGTATCCAGTAATCACACTAGTGGCAGAAAGAAAGATTGTAAGAGGGGAAAGCCATATATATACAAGCTGGAAATGTAGATTGAAACAGCATGTGGCTGGTTTTTCTTAGCTACTATCTAGTCTTTTTTTAGGCTGTAGCTTCAAATTTTATGCAGTGTGGTATATACGATAATATGTAAGAGACTGAAACGTAAATTCTTAATACTTGAGAAATTCTCTATCTAGTCTTTTTTTAGGCTGTAGCTTCAAATTTTATGCAGTGTGGTATACTACGTATACGATAATACGGAGTATGTAAGAGACTGAAACGTAAATTCTTAATACTTGAGAGATTCTTTCATAGAAATATTGCTCCATGGTCAAGCTTCCAGCTCATCATGGTGTTTTTCCTCAACGAAATACACTTGATTTGATTTTATTGAAGGAAAGCTCATAAAACCACCCAATGCCTAATCCTCACCCGTACCCCAATAAAGGAAAAACAGAAAAAAAGGAAGCTAACTTGTGAATGGATGCATCCCTAAACAGAAGGATGGTGACACTTCTATAAAAGGTGTGTAAGAAACAGCAAGCTCAAGCATCTTTTGTTGATGTAGTTGTATTAATCTCTTGTATTCAGTTCATGGTTTCTTAATGGATGTTTTGACTTTTGACCATAGTAAAAAGAAAAAATAACAACCTTTTGCATAAAGAGAGAAAAGCACCAACTCTTAGATTGCTCCTGGGAGTATCTAGATCTTACTAGTTTAAAACAATCGGAGTTCTGACAATCATACTGAACCTATGGATGGATAGTAGAGGAAGAGAAAAGCTAAGACATATATTTGTCTTTTTCTTAATCACTTATTTTCAATCAGTTTTATGTGTAGAAAGTTTAAATAATTTCCGTGTTTGGTCCTTTCGGGTAAACATGGTACATGTGTTTCGTTGTGGTTGAGTGTTCAAGTCGAGGTGGAGATTGTTAGCATACTCCCTTGAACATCGTGACTGAGTTTGGGAAATTCGAAAAATTAATAGAAACATGCAAAAGAGCACAACTCACATATTTATTTCCTAACTTATGTTGGACTAGTTAGTAATAGCTTGTGACTAGCCAAGGTATAACAGATACACCTAACTTTTCCATGGTCTCCATAAGCCAACAATTAGATATGAGAGCACTTTCAATTTGTTGGTGCTTGTTTGTTGTGGGTATTTTTACTTGTTTGGTCCATGTGCTATCAAGAACAATTAGTTTCTCTTTTACCTTCATTGTTTGGTTATAACTTTATCACCACAACAACGACATCTTTTCTCCTCCTATGTTCGTGGGTAGATTAGCCAATAATTCGTTAGTGAACCACATTATTATTCATGTTTGGTCGTCTAGTGTATCTTCTTGCAACTCTTTATCAACAAAACAATCTTGACAAGTGTCTCCCTCACACCGAGGGGGATTGGAATTTTGGTCACGAATGTGACACCCCATTACTATGAAAAACAAAGGTTTAACATTTGCGCAAATTTTTTTTTTTTTTTTTTTGACAAAGCTCAATTTAAACAAAACCAAAGTTAAAAAGTACTACAACCCAACTCACCCATTATATATGGCATAACAGCCATTCGATGACCTAAGTGGAGCTTACCTGGACTCTCACCCACCACAACTGTTGCAGTTCTAGTGTGTTCAACATATGTGTTCATGGTGAAAGAAGTGCGCTCTTAACTCTGACAGGCTAATTAAAATTAAACAGGATTCTACCGGACATCCGATCTAAGGTTTGCACATGAAAGCAGATGTCACATAATTGAGCCTTGCTCGATAAAGGTAGAAGACAGCGCTATCTGGAATCAGTTTGTCTGCCGTGGCTTTTTGTGTACTCTGACTTTGTAAAGCCTTAAAGAAATTCCTTCATTTCCTTTCTTGTTCTTTCCATTGTTTCTCTTTCCATTCTTTTGATTTAACAATAAGCATATTAAATGCTCGTCTAATTTGACAAGAGGTTATTTGCAAGAAGTCTACATTGTATTACATTATAGAACTGTTCGACTTGGTTTACCAGGTAAATCGTTGCCATGTCTTGAATGAGAATTATTACATCATAGCTCACATTGCTTTGACATTTCCGGTACCTTTAAGGTTTAATGTTCACTGAGGACGGACATCAGCAGCTCATGAAGAAGTACTATCATCACCATTGTGGCTAGAGTGCTCCGAATGATCATCTTTATCTGATTGTGAGCTGACATCAGTAGGGCTATTGTAACTGGAAGAAGCAGATGCATCATTCCCTTTCTTGCAGTCCGCACGCCTTCTTTCATCATCCTTCATTTTCTGAGCGTACTTATGAATGTCAAAATTTTCCGCGCTCTTCCCACCAAATGCAGATTCTAGCTGATCGATGTCAAAAAGAGCCTCCATGATCTTCGTGGTGCTGGAGTCGCTAGGATAAACAAACTTGACCTTGTTCCGAGTCTCAGGCTCCAAAAAAAGTTTTACCACCTGAAAAATTTAATTTGTTTCATAAAGTCTTTTTTTTTTTTTTTGAAAGGTGTTTTATAGAGCTTAAGCAGCTAAAAGCGGCTAAACAGAACTAATAGACACCAGTAAGTACTCTCTTTACATGCATCATACAAAGCTGGGAGATGAGAGCTTGATGAAACGACCTAGATGAGTAAAGCAGCACACCATCTTTAACAAACACCACGAATGCAATTAGAATCAGTAAAGATATCTAGTGGTTTCTTTCACGATGGTATTTATTACTACACTATTTGGTTCAATGTGAACCCAATTACAATGTGATGGAATGTTTATTAGAAGGAAAAAGGGGAGATAAGTAAGGAAATGTAGGAGAGATGGGGTTTGGATGATTATAATGTAATGGGATCTCTATTCAATTGATGTACTGACTATTGTTCCACTACAACCCATGTAATCACCTTTACATATTCCAGATGTCTTCAATTACAATCTCCTCCTAGTGACCACTCTCTTTTCTTCATTCTCCACCTTAGTTGTTCTAAACGAGGTGTCATCACATTGTAATAGAAATTACATCCTACCAAACATGCACTAAGCATCTAAAGGTTTTGGTAATGTTGTACTCCCTCTATCCCATCCATTTCCCCACATTTGAGTCTGGCACAAGTATATTCTTACATATAATCTGTCGGCTTAATTGTGTGTAGAAAGTAAAAACTTGGTTTCCACAAGCAGTTCAAAAACTTGAGATGTGCGAATTGAACAAGCTACAAGATCCCTGATATCCTAGAAGGAAAATAGTACTACTAGTCTACTATAGTAAAAACGGACGATGTACCTTATAAAATTGTTCGAAAATCCAAGGAGGGTGATACAGAATAGCAAGACCGAGCCTTTCTGGGTAATAAGATTGTAATGTATGGGCTAATTCCTTCGTCACCTTCATAGAAATATTTGACATACTAAAATTCCTGAAATCAACCAACCAGATCATCTCCTCCTGATTAGGTGGCAAGTTAAATATTGCATTTTCCAGGCAATACACCATGTACTTTATTTGTCCTGCTACAGAGTCGGAGTTCTGCATCCAAACACACCAGAATTGAATTAAGAGGGGATATTGTTTACTTCGGATAGGGGTTATGCAAAGTGCATTAGTAACAATTTGAATGAGAATGCAGAGCAGAACTATTGACTTGCATTTCATTAAGAAGGAAAATACTCGTCCCTAAAACAAGGAGTCCAAATGACAAAGGCTGCAATCATACTGCAAGACCTAAAGGGATTCAGAAAAACGAACGAAAACATTGCTTCAACATATATGGAACAGCATATGAAATTGTAAACTAAAATGCATGCACCACGAAACAGCCACCTTCATCTTCACCACACAAGCATCTACACCTTCCCTTAAATGCAAACTAAAGTTAGCAAGCGCACCTGACAGCAGGGGCGCATGACCAGAACCGCTCTCCCTTTCTTATCAACGGAAGTTGATCTGTATACTTTCCCTGACTCTGCTTCAGAAGCAATATCCTCCTACAGCAATCAGGACACTCGAATTATAAAGGAGCATCCTAGAGAGGCTACATTCAAACCTACAACCAAGCTTCAACTGTTCTATACATAACAACTAACAAGTAAATATAGATCATACCCAGGAAATCTCCTCGGGCTTGTATTCTGATCTCCATTTCAGAGATTCCTTCAACATTTTAGATGCTTTCTGAACATTCCAATTCTGCACTCGCAAGTATCTCGCAATTGATGCATCAGTACAGTATCCAGATAACTGTTCTGGCAATGGACTCACGGCTAATCTCACCTCATCAATCTACAAAAAGAATTCCACTCTAATAAGGCCCATAAATTAAGAGGTGGTTTCAGACCTGTGCATCTAAAATAGATCAAACAGGATAGAGGTTGATTATGGGAATGTACCTTCTGCTGTTCTTCATGCGTCAGAGGTTTTCCACAGTTTGAAGCAGATTCTGCACCCATTGCTGTCAAATGTTCCACGCACATTAATATTTCAGCATGGGAGATAAATGATATGTGAATGTCATCAGTCTCCTCCTCCTTTCATCCCTTTTTCTACCTCGTTTTTGTGACTAGCATATCACATGGTCAATCTGATTCGTTCAAGATACAGATGTGCAAACGTATGCACGACACTATGATAATGAGAGAACATGGCCAGATATTCGTTTGAGTAGATAGTAGGAATATAATATCTAGACTATATAATATAAAAAAATCAGAAGAACTGTACAAGAACTCAAAAGTTGAGACTTTTTCGCGTCATTTTCGCAGTGAGCAACTTTCTACATACCCTACATGCTTATTGTTTGCCAATTTTCGTCGAAGCATTGTTCTTCTATTATAAGAAGTTTTCCACAGGAAGCAACTAGCCAACTATTAGGCATAAAATGATTGAAAGTTTGAAACTACTTCAAATAGTCGCTCCGTAAAATTATATACTACAGAAATGGTTTGGGATAGTCAGTGCAACAGCGATACAGTTCAATAGCAAACATGCATACAAGTACTTCGTACAAGCCATGAAACTATACCGTGCAAACAAGACTGAAGCAAAGTAAAACATGGCGAGAGAAATAACAGTCCATAACTAACTGAGGTAAAAATAGCAGCAAAAACCTTGCTCAATATTTTGCCGGGACACAGACGTAAAGCTTCCTGCTTGGGACCCTGCAAAGCTCGAGTATACAACCTAAGTACGTAACTAACTCTCCTTAAAGAATGATCAGGGTACGTACGCTGAGTATCCACGCCATATAAAATGAGTGGATTCGTACGCTGAGTCTGTGTACTTATATGTCATCGGATCCTATATGGTATTTAACATACACATGTGTCGGCAACTTCGTAAGGTCATTAAATGCTTCACCTATCAAATATAGCTCAGAAAGTGATCATCCATCAACTAATGGTAAATTATTAGGTACACGCTCATGTGTAACTTAAGGTAATTTTATTTACTTTTGATTTTCTTTTTATCAAAAAATACATTAAAGTATATACAAATATATTTGAGAGTACATACTCTCAGGTGTATGCAATAGATATTGAGTTTTAATGGTTGAATGGTTGTTATAATGCTACCTGATAATGACTTATGACCTCAGTTACGTATCAGGATTCCCCGTAAAACCCGCATTTTCATATTCAGTTACCGTGCCAATTTTATCATCAAGAAGACTGAACATTGGAGGTCAGCCATATCTTTCTAATTTATTGAATCCTTTTGTTTTTCCCACAATTAACTTCTTGGTGTTGTTGAGGAGCTGCTTAACTATATCTGTCAAATTTATTGGAACCTCCCTTGTAAGTTAACAATACCTTTCAAACTTATTAATCTGTAATCAATTTTTCAGCTATCCACTGGGGTCGAACTAGTTCACGTCTGTCCATAAAGGGAAATCCTCGCATCCTGCATAACTTACTGCGATGGAGTCTATGCATAAACAGGGGGAAGTCCTGCATAACTTACTAAAGCCGGAGTCTGTGCGTAAAGAAGGGGAGGTCCTACATACTGAGTTACTGACGCAGAAAACCTGAGACCTGTTTTTTGGGAAAGGAAATTTTCTTAAGAAATCCTACTATCATCTGCCTGATACACAAGACAAAATTCCAGGGTGTTCATAGAAGCTCATTCTAAAGAGGTGCTCAACCTGTTCATAAACTTCAAAACCATATAAAAAAGGAATGCTCCTAGTGGCTGGTTTACTGAAGAAGGATTATCTCTTCCCCGGTTAAAACTGTCTTGACTTCATACCTCTGGAAAGCCTTGAAAGGTCTGTCTTGTGTTGTTTCCAACTTCTTTCCCCTGTTGTATTGTCCTATTGACTGAATAAGAATTACAATCAAATTTACATACTAAACAGTTATCAGAAGGACTATTTGCAAGAAAGAGGTCTACATTGTTACAATGTGACCTATGTGACCAAAAGGTGTGAAATATGGTCTTAGCTGGTAGATCAGATGTTGGGTTATCGTAATAATTCATTATGCCTTGATATTTCTAGAAACCTCTTGGCTCATAGAAGTCACTGACATACTGACATCTTGAGAAAAGCACTGGGAGTCTCCAGCAGTTGACAAAGATGGACTCTTATTGTCATTCGTGTCCTCATCTTCGTCAGACAGATCATACTTATCTGAGAGTGAGCTGATATCAGTTATACCATTGCAACTGGAGGAAGCAGCTGCATCATGCCCATTTTCCCGAAATGATCGCCTTTTCTCGTCATCCTCTTTCATTCTCTGAGCGTATTTATCGATGGCAAAACTTTCAGCACTTCTCCCACCAAATGCAGATTCAAGCTGATCCATGTCAAACAATTCCTCCATGATCTTCTTGGAGGTAGGGTCATCAGCATAAACAAACTTGACCTTGTTCCTAGTCTTGGGCTCTAGAAAAGGTTTCACTACCTGAGAAAAGGAGAGTAGCTTCTGAGATATAGACCAACATACAGACAGACAATGTGTCCTGTAATCCGATGCACAAAGACAAACATGTGTTCATGGATGCATGACACACCAAGTCAAAACAATACAGGGAAATGGAAAATTCACAGAAATCACACCAGTCCAGCTGAACAGAAAAGAATGGGAATTTAAAAATTTTACTTTAATACAACACCACAGGCCAATCAGAATTCTGAACAGTCTGCTTTTCAGCTTTGTTAAGTAAGAGCTGAAATTCATATTTCATCTACTAAACTAGCTCAACCTAGATTGTTATACTTATAAACTATTTGGCAATTGAAACAGAAAAAGCAGCTAGGTTTTTTGAAGCGCTCCAGAAACTTGAGATTAATCAAACAAACCATCACAAACTCTTAGTATAGGAAGGAGCATTGTACCGTATAAAACTGTTCGAAGATCCTAGGAGGATTATACATAATAGCAACACCCAGCCTTTCTGGATAATGGTTTTGTAGCACATGGGCTGTTTCCTTGGTTGACTTGATTGAAATATTTGACAGATTGAAATTCCAGAAATCTACCAGCCAGACCATCTGTTCCTGATTTGTCGGCAAGTTAAGGATTGCATTTTCCATGCAGTATATGAAATATTTGATTTGTGCTGCTACAGAGTTGGAATTCTGCATAAAAAAACCAACACTGATCAGCCATTAAGATAAGGGCAATGACACCTACCTAAGGAAACAAAAATGATAGCAAGTCATAAACACCGGTTATCATGATATCACTTCAAGCTGAAATCAAGTCAATTTTCCACACAATGATAAAATCTTTTCTTTTTTTTTTTCTCTTGTCTCCCAAAAATGAAAGCAACCATTATAAACAGCACCTGACAGCAAGGACGCATGACCAAAACAGGTCTGCCTTTCTTGTCAACAGAAGTTGATCTGTATATTTTGCCAGACTGTGCTTCAGAAGCAATATCTTCCTACATCAGTCAACAAAGTAAAATTGTAAGAGGGTACCCTAGACAAAAACCATTGAATGATATAATCAACTGGATACTAAATGAGACATAGTAAGAATTGGAGATAGGAACACACTTACCCAAAGAATCTCATCAGGCTTGTATTGCAATCTCCATTTCAGAGTTTCTATCAGCATCTTAGTAGCCTTTTTAACATTCCAATTTCGCGCTCGCAAGTATCTTGCAATTGATGCATCCGAGCAGAATGCAGGTAACTTTTCTGACAATGGACTTGAAGCCGCTCTCACCTCATTAATCTGCAGATATTCACCCACTGAGACCCATTGATTACAAAACCATAAGGTGTGCTAACAAGGGAATTATGCCGGAAAGTACCTTCTTCTGCTGTTCTTCTTGCGCCACGTTTTTTTCAAGGTTGGAATCAGATTTCTTTAAGTTTGTACTCATTTTTATTACCAAAGGTTCCTGCACATTAACAACAATAAAATTGAATGGCTACTTCCGCCTTTTCTCAGTATACTAATCTCTGACTAAACTAAGATGCCTACAAGCTGATTCATTCAAAACGCATACAGACACACATATGCAGGACATGAAGGACACCAAGAATACTAGTCAGTACTTCCTTCAAGTACAAAATTGAATGTCACCATTCTCTATTTGTTGCAATATTTTCTCAAGCTGTAGGAGATATTACATTCAAAAAGAGTGATCAATTCAACCTAGGAGCCAAAAAGAAGAGGTGAAAAAGCTCTAAAGGCCACCTACCAGCCAATCTTGTTCATGCAGATCAACCGAACCTATCTCGAAACGACATCATTCAGTTACACTAGACAGTAGGCTAAGTGTAGTCTAAGTACTAGCCTTTAAGATTAAATCTTTCTCAAAATTGAGTTACATGGTTTAATTTTGTCCTTTTCTTACAAGGTTTGACTGATATTTAGCTCTAATGAGTGCCACAGCCCCAAAACCTCCATAAAATCCGTTAATAAACACCAGAAAGTGAAATGGAGAAAAATACAAGAACAAGCCACATCAAAATCAGCTGATCATGAGCTAAATTCAATTCTACAACCCTGAAAAAGACTAATAACAAAAAACACAAATTCTTAGAAAAGAAAGTAAACGAGTTCCCTGCAAGCTAAATGTACACAAGCTTCCTACAAGCCCACGTCAAATCAAAGATATTAAGTATATCTCTTTGCTAGGCCAGCATGGCTCCGTCTACTTTCAAGATTAAAAAAAAAGACAGCCTCTCCCAAGCCTTTCCGAAAACACAAATCACTATCTAAAAACTACCCCTTTATCAAATATAGCTTTTCATTTACAAGAAATCATAGTCTCAAAAATTCACTTGTAATGAATACAGCTGCCCCACAAAATCTTAATCATAATATCAATAAATGATCAAACTTTGACCCCAAAAAATGACTGCAAACTGCCACAACCAACAACACCATCAAATTACATCACACCCACAAAAACATTTCGTCACAATCCATGCAACTATAACCATATTAGCACAAGTACATAAAAAAGACACCCATGACACTATATGCGCTAATGATAAGAAAAACCAACATGACAAAGTATAATCTTCCTAAACGAAGTATAAACGATATTCCCATGATCAAAAGATGATCAAAATTGCGAAAGAAAAGAAGCAAACCTTGTTGAATATTTCGTTAGACTTTAGACACGAGAGTTTATAGCTTTAAAGACAGTGTCAAGTCAATATATGAAAGTGTGTGTCAGATAAATGAGATGGATATAAAGAGACAAGAGATATAGTTGATCAGAAATGATCATGAAATCATCATCACATGTGCGTGTCTACTTTTTTCAGTTTGTTTTTAAGTGGTTCCTGAGTTTTCTAACACATGGGTTTAGTTCAGTTTTTTATGTTGGTTGTTAAAGACTTTAAACTAAGTTCGATCTTTTCTGATTTGTTCCTTTGTCCACACCACACCATCTTTCTTTGTTGTTTGGGTCAACTTTTTGGGTTCGCATGCTTGGATTGGATGCCTTATCCATTGTAGATTATACTAGTCCTTGCTTAGAAATCATTCGTTACTTGGATTGATTTACTAGGGGTTATCCACTTTTTGTTTGATCTAGAGCATAATTTGATCTACAATAGATATCCTTTTTTTTAATAAATTTTATGGTGTATCCTTTAACTTTGACGTAATGCAGCATGTATCCCCATTTTAAACAAGGGTACAGTGTACCCCTGAACTTTTAATGTTGGTATTTTGGTACAGTGTACCCCTGAACTTTTTTAAATAGTGCATCTAATACCCTTATAACGGCTAGTTTTCTGGAAAAAAAACTACATTGTTGCATATAGCTTCCACCTTTTCTAGCATTTTCTTTTGTTCTTCAATGAGGGCAACTGAATCTTGAGGAAGTGTTTAAATTGTTGCTCCATATTAGTTGTTGTTGCAGCTATTATTTCCCTCTTCATTCCTTACTTTGCACCATTGAAACATACCACAATCATTACATTTATAATAAAGTTTGAAACGATTCGTTGCACTCTCTCCCGATGCCCTCTTAAGCATTCTAGTTTTGCAATCCATGCAATTCTTGTGTTCCACTTAAATCTCACCCCCCCCCCCTAGATGTTGATTTCATTTTGGTTTGTGGTTGGAGTGAATGAGAGGATTATGGTGAATTTGGTGGAGTTGTGGTTGGAATGAAGTAGAGTATTATGGTGAACCTTGTTGAATTGTGATTGTCATTTTATAGTATTGTATTGTGGCTGTTGTGGTTAGTGTTTCCAATGGCTAGTTTTTTTTACAGGGTTATTTGGTGCACTAAATGTTCAGGGGTACTATTTCCCTTACTTTGAAAGTATAGGGGTACCTTACGCAAACTTTTAAATAAATTTTCTTTTACAAATCCACTACCACGTGATCATAATATTTTTTTGGATTTTTTTTTATAAAATAATAAATTTTTTTTCAAAAAAAATGCCAAATCATTTATGTCACGTCATCAGTTGACAAACCTAACTAACGGTTTTGTGATGGCTGTTAACGTCCATTATTGTAGAGGTACCAAAATACCAACAACAAAAGTTCAGGGGTATACTGTACCCTTGTTTAAAACGGGGGGTA
>CAAKMY010058062.1:0-11753 GCA_901111285.1 Corrigiola litoralis
CGATTCAAGGCATTAATCCAACAGATATTATGCATAATTATATGACATAATCCTTTCTCGAGAATCATGCAGTAGACTGTATGGGGGTGGGAAGAGAGGGGATAAAATCATTATTCTACCCCAGGTACTCAGGTAGATACCTGTACGCATAACGATATGTTTTGACTTACAATGTGTTGCTGGCAATAAAACTGTCCTAGCTAGAGTGAATATCAAACTGCAACTGCCGAATGTGTAGACCAACACTACAAGCCCACAGTCCGGAGTTACTTACAGCAGTAAGAAGAATCAGATTTCAAGTTTTAAGGTTGAACTCTCATTTCTCAAAGCATCTGAAACTTGAAATGTATTTTCATTTAAAGGAAGGCCTTTGCATGGACATCTCTTATACTCTCACCTGTGTTTGTTATGAAATGGATAAAGATAATGGATAAAGCAGTCCAAAATAAGCTTAACAAAAATCAATGCCAGGAACAGGCAATTTATTACTTTAATAGTTCCATTTAAATGACTACTAAGATTCCACCCTTCATTAACAATTGGACTGTACTACTCACAAGTGGCTTCATTACTAGCAAGTTCAGCAGAGGGTATGAGATCTTTGTTCGATATTGCAACTGTAATAACTTATTATATACAATGTGAATCATTGGCCTCATATTAAAACATTAGACAAAAGCATTTCCTTAGGAACTTGAAGTTAGGAAAGGTATACTTGGGGAGTATGATCAACCCTATTTTACAACAAGAAACTCAAAATGCGATCATGAACCTTGTAGTAGTTGATAATTAAAACAGCTACTCTTTGGAAAACAAAAGGGACACATTGCAATTATAAGCTGGCCTATATATAGCAGAGAAACAAACACAGTAAACAGAGTAATTGATGCATATCGAGTTTCAAACATCCATTAAACATCGACGTCATAACCTAAATAGAAAAGACAACATACACTAGCGAGTACTGCTAGGAAAGTATCAATAAGTGTCAACCACTAAAACCAGACGGCAAAAATACCAAAAACTCACAATGATGCAAATCCTTGAATTGTTTCCACACACCTGCATTTGTTGGTTCTGAACCTTCTTCTTATCATCCAAAAGACGGCTTCTTCTTAATCCGACAATCGACGAGACTCTCATCATAAGGGAAACCAGATAATTCCCTAGTCTCACCATCATAGGCAACACCCTTTGGTAAATCTTTTGAATTTCGTGGAGCACTAATTTCAAGGAGTTTGAACCGACCATAATGCAGCACCAAAAACATTCCACACTGAGAAAACGCCATAACACGAAAGTTGGTTGGGATGGAGTAGAGTTTGAGGCAAGTTTTGTTTATACCCTTGTTCTCAAACACCCACACAGGCCAATACAATGAATCATCTAAATAAAACCCGTCAACCGCCTTCAATGAACTCGCATATCGGCATCCGGTCGTTCGTCACCGAACCTTATATACGTACACAGAACCTTGTAGAGAGATACCCAAAGCCAGAACCATTTATTAGTATGTAATCATCATACAACTCCCTTTAAACCCGTGCTATCAAATAATACGATGTTGTTACAAAAGCCATCAATCCAATAACTATTACGGTTTTTGTCAACACTGCACAATACATATCAGCCGATTTTGCGACATTCCGGGTTCCGCTGTCTTATGGGCAGTTAGTTTTTTTTTTGGTAAACTTTTTTTTTTTCTTCCAACCCCGTATGGGCAGATAGTAACATCAATAAGGATGGAATTAGGGGGTGGGGGAGCGAATACGAGGCGGAGTTGATCGAATCGCGGGGCGGAAATGAAAGAACACCACCACAACATGTAATCTGACTCCATTACACCACCAACCACAGCTTTCAAGGCCATTACCACCAACTCTTATGGGCTATAACCCAGTTTTCAGTGCGAAATTCCTACACCACCGTTTAGAAGTACACTTAAATGCCAAGAAATGCTCGGGAGGCAAGCGCGACAAGATGTCACCCGCAATATCATCGGGCAAACCAAAGAAACTTTCCTTGCCCATAGATCTTCAAATAAAGACACCGCACCCAATCAGACAGGGACTGAAATGGCTAAGCAAATTATCCAACATTAGCTCGTATAAAGCAGTTTCTGAGTAACTAGAGACATACTGAGAGGAATTCGGCGATGCGAAGATTGAGCATTAATAAGTACCCCCTAACCTTAGTATGAGATAAACATTGAGATGAAACTCGGTGGCATCTATTATGGCTATTCAAAAACTAAATAACAAGGTGGCTATCCGCTATTGGCTGCAGAAAGGAACTACGACAGGAACAACAACCGGTTAAGCCTCAGTACAGCTAAATATTGAGTTAGTAGAGACAAGAATATCTCCTCCTGAATGTTATCCTTGACTGCAAGCCACTTACTGAGGAACTTGGTGATGTGAGGACAAAGAATCACTTTAGAGAAAATTGTTCAGCTAAAACATTAAGAGGGTGCAGAAGTAATTGATTACAAACACAAGATACAGAGTACAAGAACAGAAACTTTTGACAAGCAGTCGGTAAAAGCAAGATTAACTTGTTATCACCGGTAAATTTACACTTATGCAAGGTATACTTTCGAAGTATGATCGATACTAATTTTTAACAATAAACCCAAAATGCGATCATGAACCTTGTAGTAGTTAAAAATCAAAACAGCTACACTATACTAGAGAAACATTTTGCCGCAGTTGTAAGCTTGCCAATATAGCAGAAAAACAAACACAGCATACACTAGGAAAGTAACAATAAGTGTCAACCACTAGAACCAAGGGGTGAACATAGCAAAACTCACCATTGATGCAAATCCTTAAATTGTTCCCACACACCAGCATTAATTGGTTCTTAACCTTCTTTTTATCATCCACACTACGGCTTCTTCTTAATCAGACAATCAACAAGACTCTCAGCATGAGGGCAAGCGACTAATTCCCTTATGTTACCATCATAGTCAACACCCTCTGGTAAATCGTCTGAATTTCGGAGAGCACTAATTTCAAGGAGTTTAAGGCGACCCAAATGCTCCGCCAAAAGCATTCCGCAGTGAGAGAACGCCAGAACACTAAAGATTGTTGTATCAATGGAGTAGAGTTTGTGCCAAGTTCTGATTATACCCTTTTTCTGAAACACCCAAAGATCCCACTCGTCTCGAGAACGCTTGGAGCAACACAGTGACAAGTCCCCTCTGAAGTTACACATTTTTTTGATCTGATTATAGTCCCGAAGCCAATGAGTACCGGGTAATTGTTTCATCCTATAACTACTCAAACCAAACCTAAAGACACCAAGACCAGACTCAATTTCCTTAGGCCAATACAATGAATCATCGAAATAAAACCCTTCAACTGCCACCAATGAACGGCCATATTTAGGACCCTCCAGATGAGTGAGTCTCGTCCATTCACCATCCCTGAGCGAGAACATGTAAAACAAAGCAACAGCCCCTGCAACCATGGCGTACTTCAAATAGATACACAGAACCTTGTAATCGTCTGCAGACGAGAGATACCCAAACCCAGAAACATGTATTTGTATGTAATAATCATCAGTGCGAAAACTATTTGGAAGTAGTTGGTAGTGAGTGGTGAGAGGGTTCCAGAGCGCAAATGTTCCCAATTTCACGACATCCAAGCAGACAAGGCCATTACAAGAGCCAACAATGTGATAATCATTATGGTTCTTTTCAAGCTCCGAGCAATGCACATCAACCAATTTTGCGACATCCCGGCTTTGGTGGTCATATAGTAGGACAAACATGCGAGGTGGGCAGTTATCCCTATCAAGAAGGATGAAATTAGGGGGTGGGGGAGCGAGTTTGAGGCGCTTTTCGGAGAATTGCGGGGCGGAAATGAAAGAAAACCAGTGCTTGGACACGGCTTTGAAACGGGCAAGTGATTTTAATGGAAGTCTAGGGAGAATGTTATCCATCACCAGGTGCTCTGGGAGGCAAATTTTCTTGACCATTGCAAGATCATTCACCGTTGTCACTAACAGAATTATTTGCTTCTTGTTCTTTGGAGCATCCTCCATTTTAGTCTGATTCAATCTATTCTTTTTTTTTTTTTGTTTTATTAGGAATTGTTGGTAATAACCCCTAACCAACTTCACCAAATGTATATTGTATAGTAGTTCGAGTGTTTGAGTAGTTGGAGTTTTCAGACTGACGACCGAGGTTGGAAAAAAATTGGACATAAAAGTATACGATCCTCAACTGAACCGGACCTGAAAAACCTGGGAAAACGAAATTATTGGAAATTTGGTATTTTTAAGATTTTGTTGCTAATTATTACTAATAATTTGTTTTTGTTGCCCTTTATAGAATTTATATTAGGATTTTTTTTTTATGTAGGCTAAAACAAATTATAGGGCTATGTCAGCTTCTGATGGCCAAAACTGACAGAATTCACTTTTGGGCTCCCTAAGTGTTAATAGTTCGTAAGTGGGTTACTAAAATTGCTATTAGTCAAAAGTACTTAAATGTCATTTTGCGAGACCGTTGGTACCTAAAAAACAAATTTTTTTCAATAAATATATTAGTATTAATGCAATACTTAGTTTTTAACTAATTAATATCAATAAGTAAAGGAGATAAAATATATCCATAGTTAAGTATGACAATTGATTCTACCTTTTGGAATTTTATTTTAATAAAATTTATTTTTGGTTTATTCATTTTGAATTGAAAAATATTGAAGTTGGATAGGACCAAACCGGCCTGAAAGCCAATCAATTTCGGCGTTGTTCATCCTCTAAACAAAACACATTCTTACTTCTTAACCTTGAACAATAAAAAGTTCATTCATCCTCTTTTTCAGAACCAGAAGAGGTTTTTTTTTTCGGGTTTAACCAAGGGTTTCAGAACCGAAAGTAGTGATTAATCCTTTTCGCCGCGAGTCAACTGCTAAGAGGTAAACGGCTGGCTAATTAAGAAATGCGCTCCATTCTTGAGGGCAAGGATCTAACTATAACCTCATGGTTAAAAGATGAAGTGAGCAATCAATACACTACACCCGGTTGGTTTGTTCCTTTAGTGTTTGAGAGGTGTATATTTTGCATTTTTGCTAAGGTACCAAAGAAATTCTTTCAAAAGAAAAAGATATATTTAGACGACTTACCATAGCGCCAAATCCTTTCTATTAACTCTGTTGGTCTATCCTCTTAAACCACCAATCAACCAGCAGGAGATTGATTAAGTATGACATTGTTCCTGACATAGCAGCCGCTATCATCGGCATATCCTTTGCTATGTTCCACCCCACAACCTCTAGTTTGCCCATCTGGAGCACCCAAGTCCAAAGCTTCCACCAGTATTATTTTCCAGTACCAGTGATAGTGGCTGGCGGTGAATGTGTAAGTTGGAGCAGATTTTATGTACGGTGTTTCTGAAGACATGCACTTATAAGTTGTAGATTTTGGGAGAGGTGAGCTGGTGGAGGATGTCATTGTTGGCGATGAAAACTCCAAAAATAGAAACAGTGATACTTTAAGGGCCGCTTTCAAATGAAGGGGCTGAGAAGCTAAGAGTGACACAAAATCTCCAAAGGTGCCAGTGTTTGTTCTGAAATGGTTATTATAAAAGGATAAGGCAGACGAACTATATTTACATGTCAGATACCACTAGTATAGAATGAGTTCAACACTTAAAATCCTGAACAAGAAATTAACTACTTTCATATCAACTTTCATCTAGAAGACTACTAGAATTTTCATCCTCAACTCACAATCAGAGTGTGCGTAATATATCCAAGCTTCACCATTAGCAAGTTCTATATTTCCGACCAGAATATCATTCGTCAATGCAACACTAGTAACTGCAATGAAATCATGGGCTTCTGCAATTTAGAATTTTATTCAACTGCATATTCCTTATAGCTTTTAGAACTTTGAACTTAACAAGTTAGGTAAATTCAGTAAAACTGATTAAAAATACACCAGAACCATATATCATCGAATGAGCTATAATGTAACATTATAGATGGATCCAAAGCAAACAAATTCCGACATATATAAATCCCTTGAGCCTAACAGTCTAAGACAGAAAATATGCATACATGAAAAGCAATTAGGGAGTGAATTATGATCCAAGCCAAAAGGAAACTCAAAGAATGGTGGATAGAATTTACCTATATTGTTCCAAAATACTCCACTGTTAGCTGTGGCAGCCAAGTTGCATATACAGAGCAAACAGTTGGACAAGCAAGTAGTTCATATCCTAAGCCATTGTTCAATGCATGGGCATAGTCACAAGAGAACTGGTTGTGTATTCTGAACAGGCTGCAAGTCTAGGCAAAATTATTCCATATTGGTGTTACTGAAGATATAAACTGTATTCTGTGTGTTCAGGGGATAGAAACAGTTGAGCATTTGGTGTTCCAGTGTGAGTATGGTTTGAAAATGTATGCGACTGGTTTTAGGTTGGTTAAAAACTGATCGTTGTAGGAATGAGACGGATGACGGAGTAGCAGATTCAGAAAACAAGTGATATGGTCCGTTTCTGCAGCTGTTGTGTAGTCTGTATGGCAGGAACGCAACAAATGCACAGTGGACTCGATTGTAAGAAGACGAGAAATGGTGATCAAACAAGTTCAAAATGATGCGTGTATAGAGTTAGAAGTGTAATTAGTAAATCATAGAAGTTTTGGGATCAGATATGGTTTGAAGGCATATGTAACCATATTCTTGTAGGATGATGTCTCGAGGGGTATGCCCCTGTCTTTTTGCATTGAAGTTCAGTTTTTTTTTTTTTTTTTTCTTTTGGCATAGAAGACGGCACAAGGCCTTAACTACTTATATTTATCAACGTTGGAACTAAGCCAACATCATCATCGTTGTCTGTTACATCGAAAATCTCATCAAGGATAAAACATCCTTCCGAGTCCAAAAGATGATTAACAAAGAGAGGGGGGGTTTTCGAAGTCAACAAAATTTTTATATCCAATTCCACACTTTCTGGCCTCCTTTGCTAACAAGTCAGCAACTCCATTGTGGAGCCTACTTATGTGTCTAACATCTACTCTGTTCAACTGTCTTGCTAGGTCTCTGCATTCCATAAACACATTGGATGGGTAATGAGGCTTCTTGCTTGTTATACATTTCTTCCAAACAAGTTTTGGCTATTAAAATAAATCTTACATTTCTTCCAAACAAAAAAAAAAAAAATTGATACTTTTCCAGTTGCTGATTAACTTCAACATTGATGTAGATAAAAATTGAAGTTAGGAAGTGAGGTCTGAGGATAGAAACACAAAAGGCAAATTACCAGCAGTCGTGAAACTCTATGAACCTTAAACGATCATCAAATGTGAAGAAGCCAACAAGAATAAAGGACGTGACTGTAGAGGATAATGCAACAATTGCAGGTCACATCATATTGATATTTGTATGATAAATAGACCCAGTTAGACAGGGACTAAAGATGTTAGGCATATGAGCCAATATTGGCATTATATCAAACTCGGTAAAGCAGTACGTGAGTAACTAGCGACATAAAGATCTCCTCTGGATATTAACTTGGAGTACAAGCTGCATACTGAGAGGTATTTGGTGATGCAAAGATGAAGCGTTGCTTCAGAGAAACGTACAAGTTAACTGATGCAGACAGAACTGACAAACACAAATATGAAGGTGTGGAAAGAACACATAAACACACAGCTTTGCTAGACAGTAATATATCACTAGCTTTCAGCACAAATTGATCAATTTAAGATGAGTGAACAAAGATTAGCTGTACCTGGTATTACTACTTACCCCAAAATTTTAGTATGTAATAAAAACAGAGGTAAACTTTGGTTGCATCTATAAGCTTTTATGGCTCCTCACAAACTGTTAATCACATGATGTAATGATACAGAATTTTGATTAGGCAGGTAGTGAAAGATGGCTATTAAATTTTAAAAAATGTGGCTATCTACTATTGGGTAACGTAAGGAGCTACGAAAGGATCAACATACGGTCAGGAGACAGGAACATCTCCTGCTAAGTATTATATCCTGGATTGCAAGGCACTTACAGACATACTGAAGAACTTGGTGATGTCAAGGCGAAACATAGCTTCAGAGAATAATCAGTAGAACCAGCATTAACTTGTTATTACCAGCAACTCAGCAAGCTTTACCTTATGTAAGGAGCATGATCAATCTAAAATTCCAACAGTAAACTCAAAATGCAATCATAAACCTTGTTGGAGTTGAACAATTTAAGCAATCATAAACCTTCTTCTTAGGAAAGTAGCAATAAGTGTCAACCACTAAAACCAAGCGGCAAAACATAGCAAAACTCACCACGATGCAAATCTTTGAATCGTTCCCACACACCAGCATTAACTGGTTCCCAACCTTCTTCTTATCATCAGACTACGGCTTCTTCTTAATCAGACAATTGACAAGACTCTCAGCATGAGGGCAAGCGACTAATTCTCTTATGTTACCATCAAAGTCAACACCCTCTGGTAAATCGTCTGAATTTCGGAGAGCACTAATTTCAAGGAGTTTAAGGCGACCCAAATGCTCCGCCAAAAGCATTCCGCAGTGAGAGAACGCCAGAACACTAAAGATTGTTGTATCAATGGAGTAGAGTTTGTGCCAAGTTCTGATTATACCCTTTTTCTGAAACACCCAAAGATCCCACTCGTCTCGAGAACGCTTAGAGCAACACAGTGACAAATCCCCTCTGAAGTTAAACATTTTTTTGATCTGATTATAGTCCCGAAGCCAATGAGTACCGGGTAATTGTTTCATCTTATAACTACTCAAACCAAACCTAAAGACACCAAGACCAGACTCAATCCTCTTATGCCAATACAATGAATCATTCACATAAGAGCCATTGAATCCATCCAACAGACGGGCATATTTCGGACCCTCCAAACGAGTGAGTCTAGTCCAATGACCACCCCTAAGCGAGAACACGTCAAACCGAGCATGATCTTTCTCTCCATCTCTACGATGCCACATATGCATACAGAAAACCTTGTAATCGCCAGTAGACGAGAGATAACCAAACCCACAAACCTCCGTTGAAAAATATTCACCCACTTCACCATCGGAAAGAGAATGTGAAAGTAGTTGATAGTGTGAGGTTAGAGGGTTCCAGAGGGCAAAATGGTCGGTGTCCTTGATATACAAGCAAACTAGCCCATTACAAGAGCTAATAATGGTGTAGTCAGTAGGTTTGATCTCAAGCTCCACACAACGCACACGATCCAGTTCCGCAACATCCCGGCTTTCATCGTTGTATGATAGGACACACATTGGATATGCGAAGGTAAAATCGGTATCAAGAAGGATGAAACTTGGGGGTGGGGTGGTGAATTTGAGGCGATGTTCATTGAATTGTGGGGCAGAAATGAAAGTAGACCAATATTTGGACACAGCTTTGAAACGGGCAAGTGATTTCAGTGGCAGTCTAGGCAAGATTTGCTCCATTACCAGGTTCTCTGGGGGGACATTCTTAATCCGACAATCGACGAGACTCTCATCATAACAACGTGCACATAAATACCTTATGTCACCATCATAACCAACACCCATTGGTAAATCATCTGAATTTCGGGGAGCAGTAATTTCAAGGAGTTTGAGGCGACCCGAATGCCTCGCCAAAAACATTCCACAATCAGAAAACGCCAAAACACTCAAGTTAGTTGTATCAATGGAGTAGAGTTTGAGCCAAGTTTTGGTTGTACCCTTTTTCTGAAACACCCACAAATCCCATTCCTCTCGAGAACTCTTCCTGCAACACACTGACAAATCCCCTCTCAAGTCGAACATCTCTTCGACCTGATCATAGTCCCGAAGCCAACTAGTCTCAGGTAATTGCCTCATCTGATGATCGCTCAAATTAAACCGAACGACACCAAGAGCAGACCCAGTCCTGTTAGGCCAATACAATGAATCATCTAAATAAAACCCCTCAACCTCCAGCAAACGCGCATATTCCGGACCCTCCAAATGAGTGAGTCTTGTCCATTCACCACTCCTGAGCGAGAACACGTAAGACCGAGTAACATAAACTTGTCCAATTTCGGCTGACAAATACATACACAGAACCTTGTAATCGTCCGCTGACGAGAGATACCCAAACCCATAAGCGTTCATTTCCCCGTAATCATCATCATCGGAAGTACCATCATCACTATAAAGAGGGCGTGGAAACAGTTGAAAGTGAGTGGTAAGAGGGTTCCAGAGCGCAAATGTGTCTAAGTTCATGACATTCAAGCAGACAATGCCATTACAAGGGCGAACAAGGGCACAATCATGATAATTGTTCTCAATCTCTGGGCAATGTACATAATTCAATTTAGCGACATCTCCGCTTCGTTCGTTGAATGGTAGGACGAACATGGGACGTGGGGAGTCACTGACATCAATAAGGATGAAATTCCGGGGTGGGGTGATGAGTTTCTTGCGGAGTTCATCGAATTGCGGGTCGGAAATAAAAGAAAACCAGTGCTTCGACACAGCTTTGAAACGGACAACTGATTTTAATGGAAGTCTAGGGAGAATTTGCTCCATCACCAGGTGTTCTGGGAGGAAATTCGTAGCTACCACCTTTACAATATCATTCACCGTGATCAGTTGTCCAAACAGAACAATCTGCTTCTTGTTTGCAGAATCCTCCATTTTCGCCAAATTCAAGAATTGATTTTCTCTGAATATAGCAGTAACAATCTTTTTACACACTCGTCTGAAATATAAGTCCAAATATGAGAATTTCAAGAACGCCTCAAATTCGTTACAAAAACTCACAAACTAACATGTGTTTCAATGATGTAAGAAATGTTTGATACAAGTTAATTAGACTAATGAATTGTACTACTCTGTACAACTGACAGGAGCTGCTACAAAAATATCTTGTAACAGAATTCTAGCTAGCTTCTATTACAAGCCAAGTAACTAACTAATTTCAGTTAGAGTCAATTCAAGTCTCAGAGTTTAGGCCTAAAATTTTCGGTTAGTTTCATTCGCAATTTCGTTTAACTATGTCAGGTCTCGATGCAACGTTAAGTTGGTTGAAATAATATAGATTGGCGACACTTTACTTGGATTTGTATCTCATAATGAATAAAAATGTTCAGCTCTACGAAGATGGCTTTATATAGCCACTAACAAGAACTGTAAGCTTTAGCCTAGTAACAGAATTGTAACTCATTCATAGAAGCTTCGGAGATTACAAGATTGACAAGATCGGGGGGCATACTATTGACCCACTTTACTACCTATCGCCCAAGGAGCGAAGTGAGCCAAGCAATGGGCCACTTTATTGCATGAACGACCCTAAGGCCAAGAAATACTATTGACACTTGCTGGGATATTTGTTACTCTGTACTTTTATTATTTTGTTACTCTGTAATTTGTACCCTCACCCTGACAAAAAATTTAATCTCTCGTCATTCTTAAATTTGGAAAATAAAATTTCTTAAAATAGATAGTCTACTTATAATGGCTTCTTGTAAACCAAATCATCATAAGTAAGCTTTCTCCAAACTTAGCTAACCCAAAGATTTATATCCCTTTGTTGGGTTAGCATGATTTCATCTATTTTTATAATCCTATTTCGACTACCGTCCGGCCCGATTGACATCCGTAATAGTAGTAACTTTTGTATATATATTTCTAATGATGTGTCAAAAACTTATACACAATTCAGCTACTATCCCCTTTAGAAAACTCAGCCACAAAACTCAGCCAGTATCACGTAGACAAAGGCTTATCCATAATCACTAGATAGCATCCCGTGCT
>CAAKMY010058091.1:0-13964 GCA_901111285.1 Corrigiola litoralis
AACGCCGGGCACCCATACTAGTAAAGTATAAACTGCATGCAAAGCTATTCCTGACGCGTTTCTACTGGCTATAAGGAAGTTGAAAAGAAAAAAACAATCTTGATCAAGCTGCTAATCAATGGCATGATTCCTGGTTTAGCTGATTCCCAGGAAGTTAATCAGTCACCAAACTTATCATAGGAGCACAAAAAACCCAAGTCTGGCCATATTGCTCCACGTCTCTTTTACCCCATCTACTCCAAAATAAAGAAGCTAACTTTACCACAATCCAGTTAAAAGTATCATGTATATACCTAGGAAAAATGGCTAGCCAGCCATCTAATTGGGATTTTTATGCTTTTACTGATCTTTTGTTTAACGTGCTTATATGGCATCGTTGAAACTGAGATATGAAAGGAGGAACTAGGTAGATCAGCCGATCCAAATTTGATAATATTGAGCATGGTTATGCATAGCTAGATGCAAACAGTATCTTTGAGCAAACTAGGTACACTTGAGTTCGAGAACCTGACCTTAACTTCAGACTCCTATTTTCCATCTACAGTTTCGGAGTCGGGAAATTTCGGTTCCCAATTGCTCTAAAAATGGTGAATAAAAGAGCATATGTTTGATTAGATGCATTTACATAGATTTTCAAGACCTCAGTTTGAAGTTCCCCACCCCCCCCCCCCTCTGGGCCCCCTCCATCTATGTGCTTTTTTGGCTTCATTTAGATCTGTTTGACTTCCTAGTACAACGCCTATGAATCCAAAATAGTCAAGGAGACACTGGACTCAATTGGACCCTTTGACTAATGATTGTTTCTTGAGATCAGAGTTACATAGTGGGAAGCACCTGCATCAAGAAGGGAAACAATCGCTTGGACAATGAGTATAACACACATCTCTTAAAAGTGTCCAACAAAGGGAGGGAGCCACGTGTACTCCCTTGCAACAGAACAGACATAGTAGCACATCCTTTTTTATTTTATTTGGGATAGAAAAATTAATTATTTTATTGAAGAATTAAAGAAGCTGCAGAGGACATGTGTCCTCAAGCTACGACATCCCCTAAACCCTAAATTATGGTGAATGTAAATGGGACACCTTTGAAAGCAGCAGTCTTAGCCTATAAAGATGCTAGGAACACTACCCTGTCCGAAGCTTGCTTCGAGTTCCTCTCTAGCTAAATGCTCGAGAAAGTAGCTAGCATTGTGTACTTCCAAACCTACTTACTTCTGCCCAGCCCAAAAAAATCTCATTCGAAGAAAGTACTCTTATAAAATAATAGGATCACAACTTCTCTCAGATACCAATGTAACTGCGGCAAAGGGCGGATGCTAAGTAGCAAAGGAGAAATAATGTGACCTTTGCTTTTCTCGCGGACAAAGAGAAGCACAATGCAGTCGCATTGGACATTTTTATCGGTATCAATTCTCCCAAGAGGCGTTTGCCTTCTACCATGGAAAGTCCCCCTTCTCTGACAACTGTACATTGACTAAATTAGAAAAACGGCGTTGTCCAGACAAAGAGAAGCACGACACAGGCCCAAAATCGGGGAGAAATAGAGGAAGTCAAGAAAAGCATATCAGTTCTCTGCATGTTCTCCGACAATCTAACCCTCTACCAGGTCCCTGCTAGTTTTTGCTCTGGATATATATCGACCCTTAATTATCAGGTCCCTCAAACTGAAATATATGGTCTTTACTCTGACTTCAGCTAGTTCCTATCACATGATGATATAAAGGCATCTCAACTGTCCCTGATTATGCAGTACTTTCAGGCACGAAGATACCCCAAAAGATGGAAGAATATCATCATAAAGGAAATATAACTTACTGAACATCCAAATAGACCACATGCCCATCAGTCGCCATAAGTCTGGCTCATTTGATGGGAATACGAGATTGAAAGAGAGAACTCCACCCAGAAACATAGAGGCATATCCCTGGATCTCAAAAACTTTGTATAAAGTACTTCCTGGCACAGCAGGATTTTTGGTAGCAGTGGAAGCCCTTGGAGCAAAGGTAGCAGCGGTCTTAGTAACTACCTGAACAAAGGCAGCATGACTGAATGAGATATAGTTCTAAACAATAAACTTCGTGAAGTATATTCACAAAAGAAATACTGGAACACTTAAATGCGACAGTGCTATCAGTAACAATTTGCACATCCATGTCCATTTGCTTTTTGCTTAATCTGTCTCAATCTAAACTAATGTAGCTAATCGAGCTCTTTGTAGATGAAAGGTAATTTCTAAAATATAAATTAAATAAATGTAAATTGGTTTTAGCTTTACAAGATTTGTATCTAGGTATGAAGCCGATTTTTGTTTCTGTTACCCGCATCAGCTTACGAATTGAATCTGGTACACTGAGTTTTCTACAGCAATCGGTCTGAGTCCACACTGCAAAGGCATATATCAGTCCACTAGAATGACTTGAAGGTGTTGTCATACGAAGTTTAGTCAATTTCACTCACTAAGAGTTGAACTGTAAGAGGCCCATTCAGTTTTTGCGACCCCCAACAGCATTCAAAGTGAATCTGGTACAGTGAGTTGTCTCAGGCCATCGGTCTGAGATCTAAGCTGCAAGGGCCATAGATAAATTTATAAGGATGATTTGCATGGTTTTTCCGCAGGGAGTTTAGTCAAGTCACCTTACTTAGGGCTTATTACTGAGAAGTCCTAGACATGGCACTTTATCACAGCACACTTAACAAAACTTCCAGATTGATCCTTCTTAGTCAAGGATAGGATTACTTTGCACTGAGGAGTTTCTCTTAAGTAATTACGACTATTTTAACTAGATACAAGAAAACAGAATTAAGTATCAGCCCTTGTAGAGCTAACCAAGATTATTAAATTCAAGGGAGCTTCTCCAAGAAGAGTTTTAGTGAACCGGTTATGCGTCCTAAGCTCAGTGCATCTGTTTGTCATGTGAGTCCACATTATTAGTTGAAGGTAGAGCATAGATGGCCTTCACAAGCTATAATAGCCATCATTGAAACAATAAAACAAAGCTTTGCGGACTTCCATACAATACAGATGCCAAGTCTAGTTGGATAGTTTATGTTCTCCCTATGCACACGGGTCTGCCCGATTTCTCTGGTCGCACATCACACAAAAAAACTATGTAAACAGTTTTATCAAAAAGTCTTTGGAGAGACGGTCTACTTTTATGTTGGCCCGATAAATGTATATTAATCTATAGCTTGACTTGGGCCTCTAGGGAGCTTAAATAAAATTTAGCTTACAATGAGTTCGTCTACTTTTATAATAAAGTAGAAGGTCTTTTCTAATAATTTGTGCAGTTTTTTTGATAGTCCATAATGCTTTCTTATGGATTCTTTTTCGTCTCCCACCCACTGTTGGCGACAATAGTACCCTTCGATAGCTTTCTTTCAAAGAGTTCGATATCCTATCTTCACTAGCTATTCCAAATAACAGATTAAGCTCCTCGCCACTAGCTGGCTCCGTAGCACTAACTAAACAAGCAATCTTCATTTTGCCCCTTATGCTAAACATAGTTGCAATGTTGCATTTCTTCCATTCCCCTAGCTCAAAACTGTTATCAATCACACCAAATGCAGAACTACAGTTGATATATTCAAGTCATACACAATATCCAGTAACACCCTCTGCTTCTCCTCAGAGAACATAACACATTTTACCAGAAAATGTTTTCTTCCCCACCAAACTAAGCTTGAACTCAAAATAAACAGGTCACCAAAAAGTGTGTAAGTCACTGCACCGTTATCCCAGGAAGTTCAAACAAGACTACAGTAACCCAAGAAAACAAAAACCTTACTGTACAAATACAACATACCAACAAGAATAATCATGCTTAACAATTAACATCACTAACATAAGTAAATAAAAAAACTAGAAAGAGGGAAAAGCTCAAAACCTGCCTTTTTGAGGTCTTTCTCTATGGAAGGAGCAGCAGAAGTGGGGCCAGACACCTTGCCTTCACTTTCACTACCTTCATTTACAGTGTCATCAATGTTACTACTTTGCATATCTTGGTCCACCATATCTTCAACTGTGGTCTGTGCATCAAGTTTATCTGAGCTTACATGGAGTCTGAAGCAACCCTTTAAAGATATAAAGCTGAAACATGGTTTTTGGGGATATGAGTATCTTTTTGAAGGGAGTGTGGGAAAATGGCAGCTAAAGGGTGAGGCAGGCAACAAGGCTGTCATTTCTTGTATCTGCGGGTGGATAATGTGTAAAAACCTGTTTTCTGATCATCAAAAGAAAGCGGTTAAGACAGGTACACACTACACAGCTAAAGCAAGTTAGTTTGGTGGGTACATTAACTAACATTTGGAGAAAAATCAGAAAATACATAATCCTGAGCAGCAGCTACCTAGGCGGCTAAGGGCGTGTTCTCCTCAATCTATTTCTACTTATTTTCAGAAAATAAGATAAGTTCAAAAGAAATAAGTAAAGTTCAGATAAAATAAGTAAAGTTCAGAAAATAAGCAAAAATAAGTAAAGTTCAGAAAATTAAGTAAAAATAAGTACAAATAAGTAAAGTTGAGCTATGACAACAACATGAATCGGGAAAAATAAGTAAAAATTAGTAAAATTCAGAAAATAAGTAAAATTCAGAAAAATTCAGAAACAATAAGGGAAATAAGAAAAATTCAGATAAGATAAGATAAGTGGAAATAAGTTGAATAGAACAGGCCATAAGCCAGTTGATAAACAAATTGTTATTCCTTTCTACATATTATTGTGGCTTTAAAGTAAAGCCAATCACATTTAGACAATTTTTTTTTTGGTATATTGGAGCGAATAATGTTGCGGAGATGGGATCATGACTCATGAAGATTTGAACCTGGAACAACCCCCGGGCATGTTGAGCTTCCAACCATTGGTCCAACCTTGATCCTCTTAGACAAACACTTGTTTAAAATTATGTTTTGTAACTATATAACGTCTAGTTGATCCATCCCACCTAACTAAGGGCTTGTTTGGTTGGGTGTAATGTAATCCCCACTGAAAGGTGGATTAATAGAGAGAGGAGAGGAATTGTAATCACAAATACAAGGTAAGAGCTTTTATTGTACAAACTCATATAATAATTAAAGAAAAGTAAAACCTATGTAATCACCATTACATGTGTTGATGTAATCAAAATCATTCCCATCATGTTAGTCTCCTATCTCCCTTTCATAAGCAATTCCATTTCAACTAAAAAGATCCAATTTCAGTAAAAAGTTGATTACATGCTAACGTAGCCTAAAAGACCAACTTACCCTTTTCCCTAGCTAGAAATTTAATTTCCCCCTCCCCCACCTTGGTGCTTGTAGCCGCCTTGCCGCGACCTTTAAGCACCACCATCACCACCATTTTTCGACGCCGTCACGTCTACTTCTTCAGGTTTTGACTTAAATTTGGATTACAACGCATATTTAGTCGGTAAACACATTGTGAGTCCAAGATTTGAGTTTTTATTTCCGAACAAACACCCCCTTCAACCTTCCTTTTCCGCCACGATCGTTGCCGGAAATGCACCATATGAGGCCTCGTTTACTCCTTAGTAACGACTAGGACTCATATGCTAAATATTTGGCTCCCTAAATAGGATGTTTGACAAAAATAAGAAATGAGGGTGATTGAAACGTGTTACTGATGGCGCAAAGGCCGGGCAAGGGTAGGGGTGGGGGGTTGTCACCGACGTGGCTAAGGAAAGGGAATTGAAAGGATTGTTGCAGGTGGTGGGAGAGGGGAAGGATAAAGAAAATTTGTCGGGGGATGGGAGGGAGAGAAACAATGTGGGGTGGAGGAGGGTTTTGTCGTGCACAGCGCTGGGGAAGGAGGGCGGTGCGGGAGGAAGGGACGCGAAGGGGGTGGTGGACGGCGACGCGCACGGGTGGGGGAGGTTGTAGAGGGAGGTTGAGGAGAGGGGTGATAATGAGGTAATGTATATTTGCGAAAGTGGAAAATAGGCTCATGACTCTATTATCTTTCATAATTACAACCCTTAGCATTCAATTGGAGTAAATTAACCTCATAAGTTTCTTTAAAGGTGCAATTAAACCCAAACCATAATTGTTTAGTATTTGACCAAGTATTTTAGAATACAATCAAAGTCCTATTAATACTTACATCGTTATATACTTCTAATATACATACAATTATACAATGATATTGCACCTGCCCATAAAAACCTAATCAAAATGACTACTAATAAGTATTTTGAGAAGCATCCAGTTGAGGAAGAAGTTTCTTATGACATCTATTAATGATAATTGGGGTTACTAATGTCTCATTCTGTGCGAACATGTTGATATCATTGTGTTTGATCAATGATCAATGTAATAAAAAGATAAGCTAATCATTGTTTTTCGTAGTTCAATGCTTCCATGTGAAGGATTTCTTAATTGCATATATACTTAAAAATTTGAGTACATTATTATGTGATGCCTTGATATAACAAGGATGAGCAAAAACTTTCTTCTCATGAGAAGAATACCAAATGACTGGAAGCCTATATCATATCGGACTTTTCATACCACATTGTCCTAGTTATAATTTTTTTCTTCTAGAAGTTTTCGACAGTAGCACGCATTGTGCTGCTTAGCAACTTTTAGAACACAACTCTATGATATCAGAACACATTTTGCTCTTGGAAATTTGATGTGATGCCTTCTCAAATAGAACTTTAAAACAACTTTAGTGTGCAAATCTGATGAACCAGTGACAAATCACTAGTGCAGGTACCAACAATATACCAAGTTATATTACATTGGTGCTTGTGCAGGTGCATGTGCAGTTCAACAAAAGTAAACATGATCAATTAAATACAAAATAACACCAAAATTTAATGAGGTTCGACCTTAACTCAAGGTCTACGTCTTCCATAACACACTCTTAATCAAATGCACTATGATAAAGAATTATACACTTATGTAAGATTTTAACTATAAAACCTAACACAACTTAATCAACTCTGATTAAGACTTTATATGGCTAAGTCTAACCAAACTCCAACACCTAAATCTAGATGTTGCAGATACAATCAACTCTGATTGCCCATTAGTGTAATATCTCTATTACAGTTTACAATCTTGTTAAGAAAAATACAAATAAACAAATATCTCAATATTGCTTCTTGTTAAGCATAGAGACACGGATGAAAACCTAAATGACCAAGAGACCAATAAGTTTCCTAAAATAGGCTGAATGCGAGAATGAAAGCTCAAAGTATTAGAGTTTTACTTTATGAAAAATTGTTCTCTAAAATGTTGTTAATGCAAAACACTCTTCGTAATTTTCCTAGTAGAATAATAGCAGTATATATAGGATATCAACTAAGCACTTTTAGGTTTAGGAAAATGCTTAAAAAATCTTAATGAGTTAACCAAGCCTTAGTCAAAATAAGATAAGTTCACTAGTAGTATTTGAGTCAAACACAAATTCTTTTTTTCGAGAAAAACGTGTTATTCTAAGAGTATTATACTTAATCTAACTCCTCACTGGATAATCCACTTTGCATACTTATTTTGTTTTACTAATTAAGTTTTAAAATCGTTTAAGAAAACCAAGATATTTTACCTCGAAATATCTTCCAATACTTAAGTAGTCTGATGCATGTACCAGCAACCAGTCACTGGTGCATCAACAACTTAGCTTATCATTGCGTATCCTCTATCACCTTGTAAATCAAACCATAGTTAATATTCTGATGGAAATTACAATAAATCTAAACAGAACATCAACTAGTCTGATACAAGTCTTCTAAGCATTTAGACTTTGACCAATCCTTGTAAGACCTGAACTTGATCATCAACTCATCATGTACGTAGTTCTTATTGTCATTGGTGTTTGTGATGGTCTTTCTCTCTGTTTGTGCTTGTACTTAACCTTCATTCATCAGCACATCAGGTTACTGATCCTTGAACTGGTGCATCAATTTTATTTCTAACACTCAAAATAAACACATTAAACTTATCCGGTTTGGAATTATCAAAACATAACATACCAACAAAGAATATATTCTAACAATTAAGCACATAGATTAAGACTATAGTCAAACTTAAAACAAAGGAATTGAAACCATATAGTTAATGAATGGAAGTTCCAATTGTATAAACCAAGAGTACGTTTGTGAAATTAGCTCCTCATAATCTGATTACAAGCTTCATTAATAATAAAGAGTTATCTAATAATGAATAATAATAACTTCCCTTAACTACTATTCATAAACATTATTACGAAAAATTCCTAAAACCCTACGCAAAGCCCACGAAAAAGGCCCAAAACGACCTATAATTGCCCCGCTTGACTCGAGTGAACCGCTACTCGACTCGAGCGACTGTAGTAACCTGAAATATCAACTTCCTACCTCTTTTCACTCGAGGACACCACTCGAGCCTCATACTACTCGACTCGAGTATGTCCTCAAATAGTTCATTGACTTGATCATTGCTTGTTTCTTCTGAATCGTTCGTTCCGGAGCCGTAGACGATCAATATACAACATCAACACGCTCATGTCTCCAACTTGCTTTGAAAATGACAATATCACCTTATTTTCCATCTAATTATACAGAAATCATGAGAAACCTAATGGATACAACTTGCAATAAAAACCGTGCCATTTAACGATATAAAAATGATAGAATTGACTACTTAGGTACACAAATACACCACATATGAAACGACAACTAGATCAGGTCCGAATTAAGACACTTTGGGTCTGGTCAGCCAAGATTTCGGTTCAACTTCGGGTCAGATTAGGTCATTCGGGTCTTGGGTCAAGTTTGAGTTTAAAACTTCATGTCGGTTTCAAGTCGGGTAATTTTTGGGTCGGGGCTAATCGTATTTTAAGTTCAAACCAATTTCATATGATTATTTGCTTTAATATTAGTTATTTTCTATTCGTTAGAAATGATTACTCAACAAATAAGTGATTACTATCGTATTGGTATGTTCAATTCAAGTTTAGATAGTCAACCAAGATCCAAAAGCCTAATACTTGAGACACATAGTCAATTGCTGATAATAGATTGTGTAGTATTCCACTTTACTTATGAAAATTTTTGCTCCCTTAATTTTTATTTTCTTTTATATACTAAAAATACTATAATAATGCAATATCTTATAAAAAAACCTTATTGTTGCTTTGTATTAATGTATACAATATTCAATGACTAAAATTTAATATATGAATTAATATAAAAAGAACATATACTTATATTGTGCAAGTATACTCAGTAAAATTAAACAATATGTTCAATAGATAATAGTATTGAAAACATGTATAAAATAGATATAAAACTAACCTAAAAATATTTAGAAAAGTTTGCGTAATTGCACTTTTTCCGGGTGTGTTTGAATTCGGGTAATTTGTGGTTTGGTCATTCCAGGCCTCTGGTCAAGATCGGGTGTGGAATTTCGGGTCAGCTTCGGATCTCGAATTGTGTCATTCGAGTCAGATCAACTTAACCTGGTATTAGTATGTGCATGTGTTGGTCCCTATGCAACCCATATACCCCATGTAGCTAGAAGTCTATCAATAACAAACGAAAATAAGATGGCGCCACCGAATGATAGTGAATTTGGGAACCACCCCTATCATAATGTATTATTATACTCTCTATTATTAATAGGGTCCACCAAACATTATAATATTACAGCAAAAAAACTCTCTAAATTAATATGCGATAAATTAATACTGGATAAATTAATAAACTCTTTAAATTATAAATTTGTCTGGTCCCGATTTAGGTCAATTGCAAAAACAACAACTCTTTAAATTAATAATTCCGTAAATTAATAAATTTTAATGGTCTCGATAGCATCAATTTATAGAGTTTTTAATGTACGGTTGAGGCAATAAAACCCAAATCATGTACCATGGAGTGACGCCTAAACCTTAGTCTTGGAGTGTGTTTGGTAAGCCATTTCAGTCACCTTATTTCACTAGGTTGTCTAGTTTGACCGAAATTTCAGGTAGCTTATAATTTAAGGTCGTTTGGTAACGCTACCTGAAATAAATTTCAGTCACCTAAAATAATAAGCTACATGATGTACCTGAAATGAAAATTCCAGTCACCTTAAATTTTCAGTCAACTTTTCAGTTTTCAGGTATCTTTTCAGTTTTGAGTCACCTTTTCGGTCTATTTTACCATACATAGCCTTGGTCCCACCCTCCAAAACCCATACCAAAGAGTGCAAATTTAAGTTATTGACTAGGAAGCAGAATTTTGATCACCTCAAAAAAGGGAATTTATGTAGTGTAGTCTGAAGGAAATGGGTGAGCATGAGCAGAGTAAATGGCTACTTGTTGTCACTTTTCTCTTCTTCTCGCACACCATCCTTGCTTCCAAATGCTCCATCACTGGTCATTTTCTTGTCTTATCTGTACCTTATTAATCTGGGTTTCCCTTAGAACAGTGATTATTCAAGTCAATGCAAATTTATTTTTTTGGTTGCTAATTTAGCTTAATGCACTTCTATTCTGTCAGTTTTGGTACTGTAAGTTATGGGTCTTTTGTGAATTTTGGAGTTATCATTGTTAGAGTAGAGAACATTGATCAAGTTGGTAAGTAGCTGTTGTTGTTATGTATGGTATTGTTATGAAGGTAGAAAATGAGTGAAGTATCTCCAGAAGGGTGTCGAGTTTATTACGTGTTGGCAGATATTTATTTGGGTTTTCTGTTGCTTGCATGGGAATTGTCATTTAGCCTTGAATGCGCGTGTCTTGTTATTGGGGTTCTTTCTTAAGCATAATTGAAATGAACAGTGATTGTTCTGTAGCAATCGTGGTTTGCCCATGGGAGCGACGTCAAATTTTAGGACTTTCTATGTTGAGATTTTTTGTCATGTTTATTTTTTCAGTATTAGTGGAGTCATTTTTGAGTTTGGATTCATTATTGGATTTATTAGAGGTGAGAACACTGATTAACTCAAAATAACAGTTTATTGATTTTAGCATGAGAGTACACAAAATTGACTTGTTGACAATAGTACGGGTAAGGGATATAGACTCAAGGTTAGGACTAAGGCTAAGAGTAGGTCTCTTCAAATATGAACATTTCTCCTTTGTAGGAACCTTTTTTGGATGGTGATCCATTGTCGTCCAGAAGAGCCCTTGAAGTCATGGCCCAAGAAGTTGACGAACATAGACACAAGAACAAGAATGCGTCATAATTAGGCTTACAAGGGAATACTAAGTTGATAGTGGAGAAATTACATGCGTCGTATTCATTTTGTGGCCGGGGATGTGGTGGCCAAAATTAACAAATATTGTAGGCGCTCATTGGAGATTTTAAACCTTGGCCCCTTGAGAAAACCTTCTGATATTCTTTTGGCTTCACATAAGTTGAATTTCGGCTTATAGTTTGTCTTAATTTCTTGAATTAATGCCTTTCGGATAGAGTTGTTGCCACTTACTATTAGAGCTATGAAATTAAATGCCGGAACTGCAAGCTTAAAGAAACTTACGATGAAACAAGTGTCGAACCAATGTGCATTTTTTTAATGGGTCTAGGAAAGTTATGCTGAAAAGATGAGTTGTGGTTATCTTACAGGGTGAGATATATTCATGGATCTTATGACTAATTGTTACTTTGAAATGTAAAATTCATGGCATGAGTAAGTTGAGGACTTTGATAAAAATGGAGGTCTGAATGCCATTTAAGAGCCGACCTGGTATTTTTAAGCTGTCTTTTAGGCATTAGATTCTTGTTTTGTGAAATGGAGTTCAACAGCCTGCAAGAGTCATAAGATTCTGTGATCTTTATCTTTGACATGGATGTGTCATTTGGGATTTGTTGTGTGCTATTTGGAGGATTTGGGAAATACTATATACATGCGTGGAGGTCATCGAACTTTTGGTGTGACAAATTGATAAGTTACCGGTGACCAGTAGTTTCTAGGGACGTCACCCACTTTCAGGTATTAGATTCTTGTGTTGTGAAATGGAGATCAACAGCCTGCAAGAGTCATAAGATTCTATGATCATTAACTTTGACATGGATGTGTCATTTGGGATTTGTTGTGTGCTATTTGGAGGATTTGGGAAATACTATATATGTAGCGTGGAGGTCATCGAACTTTTGGTGTGACAGATTGATAAGTTGCCGGTGACCAGTAGTTTCCAGGGACTTCACCCACTTTAGACAGTGTCCACTATCCAGTTCTTGGTTTCATAGTGCTTGTTTTTCCACATTGCTCTATGACGATTAGTCAAGGAAACGTTTTTTTTATTATTATTGAATCAAAGATTTTTTTAGGAAGGCAAAGTGTGTACAGTTCTATAAGTTGTAGGTAAGTTTTAAGAAGAAAAGTTTAGGCAAAAGTCTGTGACTATCTAAAATGTTCAATGTAGTTGAATAATGCTGAATAAATTGGATGTACTTGTTGTTTTCTGGCTTTCTGCTATGCTTGACGTTTTGGATGTGTTTTGAATGACCTGTATTTCTTCCAAGTATCTTGGTTGTGTAAAAGTAATCAGAAAGAGCTTCTTTAACCTGAAGATATTTGATTTCGGCGTTAATACCTATGTAGAAAACACGTTTTCACTTCTCAATGAATATGAATTTGGATTTGTTTGCGTGTTGGTACAGGATTTCCACTTGTGAAGAATATAAGTGAGCTTCCTCAAAGTAACTATGGTAGAGATGGCTTCTCTCACATAACTGTAGCTGGTTCTATTATGCATGGACTTAAAGAGGCAAGAATATTTGCTTATTACTACAGTTTTAATTCCTTACTGTATGTTTGCTTAGTAAGGTTCTCTTCAGATGCTTTTGCATTGACAAATTTCAGCTGGTGGACTTTTTAAAGTTATTGACCTATGTGAATCAATCTGAAAGGATGATAGAATTTAATGGTGGTGTTTATTGTTTGTGAAAAGCTTATTCTTGGCAGATGTCATTCTGGAAGTAAATCAAACTCTCCTCTCCTGTGTTTCTTATGTTGAAGTCCTTGGTATTTTGCAAAATTTTGTACGAGTTTTTTTTCCCCATTATTTAAAAGTATTTGATCTTCCAACATCAAATAGAAGGTGTTGATTTTTTTTGAAATATAAGTTCTCTCTTGAAAATTTCTCTTGGCCTTGAAGATAATGAAACACTGCAGGTATCTTTGCAGTTGCTCACAATTTTTAGATAATTTGCTTTTCCGCATTCCACAATATTAACCTAAGTCAGAATTCTTGGCCTATGCTGTCCATTGATACTGGACAAAAATGGCCCAAGTTAAAGCTCTTTAATGGTGGTCAGTCATAATGCTGTTTGTTAAATACTAGCCCCTTTGTTCCACTTTTATAGTCCACATTAGTCTTTTTTACTACTTACTCCATGAACTTTTCTTTTTGCATTATTAAATTTTATGTTGTTAAACAAAGTTTTTGGTGCTCTTGTGCTATATTAGCGTGAGACTTTAGTAAACAAGTTTCATGTTTCATTTAAGTCAAAATGTTCTTGCAATACATATTAACCACAAATTTGAACATTAAATCTTGGGGTATGTTAAACGCAGCACGATTTTGGTTAAACGCAGCACGATTTTGGTTAAACGCAGCACGATTAAAAATATTTTCACATAAAACTTCCAAGTTCGCCCTTATGTTATTATCAAAGTCATGGATTTGAAGACCCTCAACCAGTGGCGAAGCCATGTTATGCCCTTCCTATGCACGTGCATAGGCAGTGGGAAGAGATAGCATATATATAGTGTTATAGTGTACACATTACTAGCCTAGCTGAGCTGGTCATGTAGCTTTGAAATCTTGAAATGCCCAGGGGTTGCAGGTTCGAGTCCGAGGAATGGCATAATCTTCTTGTTTTTCTTTTCTTCTAGGCCTTCTAGTTTAAATCTCTTTTCTAGCTTTCCTTTCTTTTTCTTTTTAATGTATCTAAAAATTTATTAAATATACTAAAAATAGGTCTCCATAAGACAATAACCCCCTTCAAAAAAAAAAAAACTTATATCTTGTATTAAGAGTGCATACCCTACTCGAAAATC
>CAAKMY010058136.1:0-17185 GCA_901111285.1 Corrigiola litoralis
CCCCCGCCTCCCACACACACACCACCCAACCGAAGCCCACAAAAGATATCCGAAGAAATGTGTGCATCGTTCCAGGACACGCCCAATGCTCCTGCGGAAACTAAACACCCTCATCCAAGGGAAAAAGCTGTACAACAGTAAAAGAACAAATGAGAACTTTCAACCCCCCCACACACACACACACACACACACACACACACACACACACACACACACACACACACACACACACACAACACAGATATCCTGACTAAGAGCAACATCAGGCCTTCTATGTTGAAGTACTTCATCTGTATTAGTACTAGAGAAACCTCACACCATAGTAAGCTCTTTATACTTCATTAACACTATTCCAATAATATGACATAAATAGAATGGGGAGAAAGTGAGAGACTACAGTACAGATTAGTAATAGGCTGAACAGCAATACGATTATAATAAAAGGGAAATGCAAACAAACTCCCATCTACCTGTAAACTTGACACAACACGTGCAAGAGCTCTCACCATATTCTCCACAACATTCGTGTTACTTGGATTCCTAGAAATAAGAATATAGATTAGGTGAAAATAACAAAAAACAATAACTAACAAAGACATTATATTGTCTTCATAAAAATGCTATCTTCTTATAAGAAGACACAAAAAATGATAGTATAAGATGAAGGAAATATACTACTCCCTCTAATCCCATTTATTACTCCTAGATTCCTTTTAGGGAAATTCCCATCTATCTCCCTACTCCATTTTTGATATGTTTTTGTGGGTAAAGTTACCTAATTGTCCTAATGAGAAATCTCTATTTACACAATGCCACTAGTGACCCCACCAATCACTTTCAATTTACAATATCTTACTTACCATTATCTCACCCAAAGCTTAACACCCCACTTGCTCTAATTTTATTATAAAGCCCACCCGGCTCATCGAAAGCTTTATAA
Source organism: Corrigiola litoralis (assembly GCA_901111285.1). NCBI lineage: Eukaryota > Viridiplantae > Streptophyta > Magnoliopsida > Caryophyllales > Caryophyllaceae > Corrigiola > Corrigiola litoralis. The sequence continues at coordinate 941 of CAAKMY010058136.1, forward strand.
TTGTTTATTGGTCTTCTTAGTTTCTGTGCAAAAAGTAGGAAGAACAAATGGGACTAGAGTGAGGAAGAAAGAGACAGAAACAACTTTCAAAGAAGCATGCAATTCACAACTTTCCCAGTTTATCTAGATTATAATCACTAATACACTATCCAAACACAATATCTTACTATTGTACGAGAAAACGAGAGGTAATAAACATTTGTAGCAACTACTATGGTCGATAGTTCTCTTGAATGTGACATAAGGGATTGTTATCGCTTAGACAGTGATTTAAAGGCCTATAGGCTATAGGAGGGTGTCATTGGTAACAGAATTTCATGTAATAGCAAGTTGAAAATTTATCTTGTGATTTTTACAGCCTTGTTTTCAAATCCCTTCCAGCATGCACATCACCATACACCAAAATTTAACGACTCACTTAGAACTTCTCTTTCGGGATCACTTAGCAAATTTAAGGGGGGGGGGGGGGGGGAAAGGACTGTAGTTACATAGAGGGGGAGGGAAATATTATACTGGTTATGACCTTTTTCCTATCAAAATGTTACAGGACTAATACCGTTGCAAGTTATGGGACTTGGATCCCACATCGATCGTACGGGAGGTTGATGTGGTTTTTATATAGGTCATGGGCTTTTCCAAAACCTTGAGCAAGCTTTTGGGATGGGTTCTCCTATGATCTATATCAGTTATATAAGAGCCAACCTCGGAGTGGGTGACTTGGAGGAGCCCAGTGAAGGAGGGACTAATGTTATGGGACTGATGCCATCGCAAGGTATGGGACTTGGATCCCACATCGATCGTATGAGAGGTTGATGTGGGATTTATATAGGTCATGGGCTCTTCCAACCCTTGAGCCAGCTTTTCGGATGGGTTCCTATATCACAAAATCCCTTTCTTTTTTACGTATCAAAAGGAAGGAAGAAAAAGGGAAAGCTTTTCATGATCATTAGAGCATAAGTTGTTTAAGATAGAAAATCATCATCAACAGAAGCATTAATATCCAACTCAGTGTCACACGAAGCCGTAAAAGGTGATTTAATTATTAAATCCACCCTAAATTAATTGAAGATTGTATGATGATGGATGGAAATTAGTCTTACATATCAAAATTTTGGAATAGAACTCGCATGGTTCGCACCTCAACACAAAAGCCCTGTCATAATGCACATTACTAAGATGAGATCAGAAAATATCAACAACAATACATTACAGGTAGGCAATTTTAATTGACATACCCTCAAAATTTCAAGTACAAGAATGCGGTGCCATAAAGGTAGATCAAGAGCGGTAACCCTCAATAACATACTGAGAAAAACCTGCCACCAAATATTCAAAAAGAGGAGCCACATTAGATCAAAAATTCACATAATGCAGCAGTTCTCACATCTTTAAATGGAGTGTTAGTTTGTATGTGCGTCAGTATGTCTCCAAGTGGGTGCTTTAAATGCGGCTATTGTCCTATTTGCTTAAAAACCAAAAAGACAGCCTTCAGCAATCGAAGCAGGTTATAACCTATTTTTCCCTTCCTCAGAAGTAATACAAACATATATTCATCAACACTAACAGGGGTCGCCGACTAAGACTTCTGAATACAGAATATGTACTTGGGCAATCAAGAGAAGAGTTACCAAATTAATTCTACTCATCCTTCATTCATACCACCAGAGAGAGACGAGTGGGAAGCATAAACACCAAAATAATCGTTAGACTTTGCTGCAAGTCACCTGAACCTCGCATATCCTCTGAGACCACCAAAAGGGGTGCTATATGTTTACAAAAGGACGGCAAGCACAAAGATAAGCATGCCCTCAATCCATAGCATAGCATCATATTTACAGAATCAAGTTACGGCAAGTCCCACTCTGGATACAATATCTCCTTTAATGAAAAATTACATCATTTTTTCAGATTTTTCTAGCATGGTTGTAAAGTCTTTAGTTTTTTTTCCAACTGAAACAAATCAGCCGAAGCATTTTACATACCTCAGATTCAGTGATAAGGGATGAACTGTAGTGCCTGATAATGTGAGAAACTGATTTTAACACCAGGCGACGAAAGAAGGGTTCTCCTGCTTCTCCTTCAAGCTAATAGAAAGCAAAACAAAAACGAAGGTAGCTGAATTGTGACACTGCTACCGAATTATTGGGCAGATGACAACAACAAATCAGTAAACGATATCCTACCTCCGCATTAGTACGAAGAGAAGTCATCAGAAGTGAACATATCTGGTGCTGCAATACCTGCAACATTTTAAGCTACCTTTTAAAACATTAAACTTTACCAGGACCAGTCCTCAAAGACAGAGTGTCTGGTGATTCACCTGCTCATATGGCACCAGTGTTCTAAAAACAGCCACGTAATTTGATAGGACGAACCTGCACCACAGAAAAATAAGTTTTTGGTCAGTAGCTAAAGACATTTGGTCAAACTGGCTGCACAGCTCCGAACAAACTCAAGGCAGATGTAGTTACATATAAAATTCTGTCCTAGAGTGAAAGTTCGACAAATGTCCATAAGTCACAACATATATGTAAATAAACATTAATTATAAATCATATAATTGAATATTAATTTAAATCATTGATATTAGCCATAATAATTGTCCACTATAATCATTACTAATAATACATTAGTGATAAAAATGATAATAGTAACAATAATAACAGCATTCAAACACCTTTATTGAAGTAATCGTGAGATATTGGTTTATAGTTTTGGTGAAAAAACATGAATGTCAAAAAGAATGTTTACACTAAAAGTTATGATCGTCTATGATTTTAAAAAAGTACGATTTAACCATGCAATTATATCACAATTGGTAAAGTACCAAATTTTTGATTTTTGATTTTATTGTAGGGGAAATGTACCCATAAAATGAAAACTTATGTATAACTTAAAGTAGTCACAATGACACTATCATAATGATTAGAATCCTTTTTTCAGAAACTTAAATTCTTAGAAGAGCTTGTTCGAATCAGGAGTATAACACTAGTTAAGCGCTATGATTAGGCAATACATGCAAAACTCTGAGGTAACAAAAACTCCAATGAGATCACCAAAGAATTTAGGTGAGACCACCTACTTTTAAGGTAGAGAGGTCACTTTTCATAAAGATGGTATTTTCTTACATAACCATAGAAATTATATCAAAGAAATAATGCAGCTAAGGGAAAAGAAAAACGGGACCAATAATCATTACTCTTTGAGTGACCCTTGATCAATCCACTACTCACAGTTTCTTTTATATTCCTTTTTTTATCAAAAAATAAATAAACAGAATATTATCAAGGATCAAGCTACAAGAGGTATCAGTCGAATCGAGCTTGGTGCGGCCAAATTGAGGCCTATGACCTCAAAATGCGGATGGGGTGACCTCAAAACCTTCACTAACAGCTAAACTGACAGGACGAAAATCCATCAAAGATGCAGGAATTATCCAGCTCAGCGATACACATCAACATAAGCCACATGGTATAAACCCCATCAAAGTGAAAAAATATACAAGAGACAGACTCACAGCGTATTATCATTGACTCACTGGTATAAATACTCCCAAGCACCACAACCTAGCAAAACGCAAGCCCCATTAGATGTGCTTTAGTCGTCCAAATAAGGTTCATAGTTTCATACCAAAGATAAAGGGGAACTTGCTTTGAGAGACGACAAAATAACCTGACAGATCATTTCATTTTTCTAACTTTCTCATGATGCGTTAATCGGACATTCTCCAAAATAGCAATCAAATTTACAACTCCATCCATCTTCCACTCAAAAAGAGGTCTTACCTAAGGCAAATCTCAAGATCGTTCCTTAGTCGACTAGAAAGCGGAAACTCTAGCAAAATATACACTGGAGTGTCCAAAAGTGTGAGGAAACACCACAAGAAAGCACCAATTTGATTGTCACGTCTTTTCAAAATCTAACTCTTTCATCATCCCCTACATTATAAGTAGTCAACGGAAAGAATCGTCGACTTGGGAAATGATATACCAAAGAGAAGCATGATTTCTAGAAGCCCCAGCCACAGAGTCCCAACAACTACTCTAAATTCCATATTTTCTACATATGATTTAGTGCCAAAAAGAAGTAGATCCAAAGGGAAACGCCACAGCCACTTTCCAAGTAAAGATACATTCTTGTGCACCATACGGCCGAAACCCAAATCACCTTCCCATCACATCCCCACAAACAAGATGATTTCTATTCACGTTATGGAAACAAGAGCTTCAAACACCTCCCTCAAATTGGAGGCTATATAAACCAGAGCTTCAGAAATGAACTCATTATACATATGAAACGCCATCCCTCAAGCTACCTTTTGGGCCACCTCAAGGACCGTCTAATGCGGTATCTCACCTGGCGCATCACACACCACTTCACCCGCTGTTTTCTATGTTTAAGATTTTTAAGCTCCTCCCTATGCTAACCGCCCTTATCGACATTAACTTCAGGTATTCTAACAAAATCCACCATGACCTCCTTGTAGTTTGACTAGATACAGATCTAGTCTCCTGATCAAACAACCCGATTAAGTGCCACCCTACAAGCCGACCAGCGCTCTTGTGATCGTCCATCAGGATCGAAAACCACAGAAACACCGTGCCATGAGTACCCTATCTCCAAAAACCTACCTTGGAATTATATCTAGCTCTCACCCATTCTGTAACAGACTCAAAGTCTTCCCTAGACTCTCAAAGCTTTCCAGTGGTGAATGAGCCTAGAATCTGAGACATAGAGATCAAAATCACCACCTCTCAATTCACCAGTGTCCTCTCCTTGATCCAAACGAAACTGTAACTATCTGTGTTATCTAGGGACAGACCAAAGGCATGTGAAGGGCCCATTAGAAGACAGAGGATCTATGTGACAGAAGGGGAGAGAAAGAGGGAAAATCTGCACTGACAAAATACAGTGAAAAATTACCCTTTTATATTGGCAAGACCCGTAAGTAAATTAAAAAGTGACCCATGTACCTTAAAAGTGATGTAGTCTCATCTCACCATAGAACATTGGTGAGACAAGCAGCAAATGCCCTAATATCAAAAGCTAAGCATAAACTTCACTAGAACTTGATTTTGAACCATCATCATTAACCGCATCCAGTCACAGTTATAGCTTTATCAGTCATCAACCACCACCAGTATTCCCAAATAAATCAGATCCAGACCTATTCTGTAGACCCTCTAGCCTGCTTCCAACTGATCCTTTATCAACATCATATTGTACAATTGCCAAAAAGGCAGTTCAAAGAGACCATCAGGCCAGCCCCTTACAGCAGCACCAAGTTGCACAAGAACCCGTTATAACCATGCTTATTCTTGAAAAATTGAATTATTGGCTCATCAACTTAGCATGCTGTTCACATACCTATATAAGGTCATCTTATCAGCAACTAACATCCAAAATTATTCAAGGAGAATAACTCCTATAAATTTTTCAGTTTGGTAGCAACTAAATAATCAAATAATCCCAATCAAAATCCTCAGCAAAGTGTTTCCGGGTAAGAACATCAGGCGAGTTAGCTCAGCATCCTTAACCTGCCTCACAGATCAAGCATTTTACTTACTACATTATTCTTAACACGCTTTTCATTTTTTTCCAGTGACAGCCTTTGTCAAATTACCCAAGTTGTCAAGAACCAATTCAATTCCTAAGTCAAGCCCTTAACGACCAACTTCTTCGGGTAACAATTACTGCCTCCCTGTCCCTTCCGGCGAATCATTTGGTACAATTGAGAGTACATACTCTCAAGTTCAACTTAAGGTATCTTTTATGTACCTTTCATGCTTTTTTGTGTACGTCCTATAAATTAGAAATATACAACATTTTCACTCTGACACATAAAAGCCTATCAAAGGTACACAAAAATACATAAAAGTACATAAAAGTATACTCGAGAGTACGTACTCTCAGGTGTATGTAATAGGTTATGGTCTCCTCCCCGGCCGCCCAAATATTTAATTTGACTTTAAGAGGACCATCACTTGGCACAGTCATAAGTCCCACAGCAATCTCAGATTCGCTCCTCTGTTTTCTCCGCCCCTCCCAATCCACATCACTGTAAGTGTAACTCCTCTGTTTTCTCTTCATCAACCCACTATCCCATCATTTTGCTTCTTTGCTTTTCCTCTGTCTACACAGGTCTTACTATGTTAGCTTACATATCCCTTACCTTCTTTCAATGATAAAAATCCCTCCTTATTTTTTTCTGTCTTTAATTTCTTTTGCTCATCCTCCATTTCACACTTGTCTTCCTTTTCAACAACTCTGGGCTTCACATTTTCTATTTGGGGCTTTAGAAAAAGTACTAAATATTCATTACATTGTTTTGTCAATGCAGGGAAACTGTACACATACCTCAATCAAGCCAGAAATGGTTCCCCTTTGTTAAATTTTGTTGAGTTAGTGGGTAACAGAATATCTGGCAAGATCAACTAGCTAAGTCGTTCAAAAATGAAACAAAGGCATTTTCTAGCCAACATGCAATGTTATAGCCGATTCATATTTACTACAATACGAGTCCTTGTAACAAATAGTATATGTAGTCTATCATTGAATTGTCGGTGCTTTGCAGATAAAGACCCAAGTTTCCGTTTTGTTTCCAGGTCTTCTCAGCCACACATTTTAAATCGTATGCCAATGCAACGAGGCGTGGATCCTACTCTCATTATTGCTATTTTACAGTCTTAATAACAATGCTGGAGAATACAACAATTTCAGAAAGAGAAAAAAAGGACCAGATGGGACTCCTTACTCAAGGATATCAAGAGCAAATGATCGTTGAACAGAACTGATGCGTAACCAAGTTGCCTGAAACATAACATCTAATAATTATTCACTGCACAAAAAAATCTAAAACGGAAGTTAGAATTTCAACTAAATGAAAGACAGATGCCACTTAGTTGGGTTTCCCACTTTAATTTCAAAAAAGAAAAGGAAAAAAAAAAGAAAGACAGATTTGCAATAGCAACAATAAGCTCAATCTAAGCATCTTGATGTTAGTCATCAGATCAGTTAACTGAAAGAGTTTCAAGATTCAAATTCCCACATACAGATCCACCTGCTGCAAGTGATGTGAGGTCCTCAAGCAAACGGAGTCCAATAGTTCCAGCATTTGTTAAGCTATCTTTTGACGTGCTTGTTAGTCCAGCAGCAATATCATATTCCCTATTAATACTCGAGTCAATAAGATGCACTATAAAGGGACAATGTGCAATCAGGTACAGAAAAGATTTAAGAGTACACCATGGACCAATATAATGATTGAATAAATGATACAGTATGCATAGAGGCCAACAAAAATTATACATACTCTGAGCGACGAATGCTGCGACTAACATCCCCAGTAACAGAACTGGATCTAAATGATTGACCTCCAGAAGTATTTTTTCCTGAAGGGAGGGATTCAGCACGTGCCAAATGATCAAAAACCAGGGCCACAGCTTGTCTAAAAGTCGCAGCTGCCGTACTGGAATTATAGTAAAATTTGTAGAAGATAATGTAAGATTAACATAAAGAAAGGTGCAAATAATTTCAGCAAACAGAAAGATGCAGAAGGGCCACTTAATCCAACTTACTTTCGCACACTAACTGAGGAGCGGTTACCTTCTAAAAGCCGGAGACAAATACCAAGAGCTTGAGCCATATTTTCCTACAACTTATAAAGTACATCAGATACAACGTCCCAAGGACTTCCTCAGGTATCTACAAGGTAAAACTTGAAAAACATAGGAAGAAACAGAAATTCATGGCTTAAATATGCGTATAAACACAGACGAGAAGTTTTTCACTCCGTTAACTAACAGCAAAATTTACTTTGTTTATATGATAGAGCAAGAAGAAGAAGACATTATCAATGTAAGGCAAGTACAAATTAGAGCACAATCATTCAACTTTGCATCAAAAGTTAGAACCGACCAATATACTAGCAAACATGCTTAGGCTTAAGGTTGAACATATATTCTACAAAGTAGTCAACAACTTATAGCAATGCTTTCCAAATGAGGGGACAAAAATGAAACTTTACCTCATCTTCTGGATGCAATCGTGACTGGAAAACTAATAATATGGTCTGGAGGGTCTTCAGCTGAACACTCTCATCAGTCCTTTCAGCATGCTGTAAGTTGTTGAAAATAATATTAACAAAGATATGCACGAGAACGATTAACAACAACGAAAATAGGGATGGGTAGACTAGAAACAAAGGTTATGCAACACATCGTGACAAGCATCAGCCACAAGCCTCAAAGCCAACTATGTATAAGTATCTAAAGCATAATTAGGATCATGCATACGTAAATACGTCACACAAAAAATGAAGCGATAACTAAACCAAAATTATACTGAATGTTTGTAAGAAATCGCCACCATCATCATAATTGGTACGGTAATTTGTTGAATAAGCAAGATCCCCCGCCAGCCTAGCATTTCATCAGGCATGCCATATCTTAAACACCCTAATACTTCCAGAATTACAGGGATCCAAGAATCAAACCTCACTGTTGGGAGGTCAGAGGTGAGGTCAGAAATATCCCCTTTCCGCTTAAGTCCACATAAGTTATAATTACAATATTACGCTGCTATTGCCTTCTAAGCATATAATGATTCAGTTCAGTAGCATTCAGGAAAGTGTACTCTTAGGGCAAAGCATGAAATACATGCTCTTTTCTCCGCTGAAAGTCTTTGGACCCATGGCCTCTAATGACGTATAGTATTCCATAATAGATGTTAATAAAGGGAATTTGATCTGACTAGTACAATTGACCAAATTTAACGAAAAAAAACTGCAATGACCTTATGGCTGTTTCGGAAATGCCCTTCTTATGCACACATAGGTGGCATTTCACTGTCTACTACAGCTTCACAAGGTATAACTACCTGAATCCCAACGAGCAAACGTAGATTCATTAAGTGCACCACAATGTGGATATACAAGCACAACAACAACTTCTTCAGACCCTACTCAAGCAAAAGAATCGGCAAATGGTCAAGAACAAGACAGGAGCTCAGAGAACACTGAAACAAGCATCCCCAGAATTGCAGTAAAGGAATCTAAGTCGAAAGTTCCATTGTTTCTTAAACAAATCAGACAAACAAATAAAGAGCTAATCCCACCAGTTCTCCCGCATTAAAGCATATTATTACTCGATCACAACCTTGACTCCTTGAGTACAATTCAGACTGCTATGAAAGAGAAACGAGCATCTACGACAAAGAAAAAGATGGGAACAAAAACAACATATAGGACCCAATACTTTTGTGATTGTCTTCAAGCTAATCCCACCAGGTCTCCTCCACTAAAGCATATTATTAATCTTCAAGATTTGTTCTCGAGTATGGCAGCAGCACAAAGAACAGGCTGAAGGTTGATCAAGTAATTACTGTAGAAGATCTAGATGATTTGTAGTAGCAGAGAAGATCGGAGATTTAAAAATTTGTGTGGAGTGTCGTTTTGGTACAGATGCAAACAAGGCAGAAACTGAAGGTGAAGGTGAAACAACAGCGATTCAAATTCAAGGTTCTTTTCTTAAAGGGTGAATGGTAGGAGAAGAAGCCTTATCAAAGAGGTAGTGATGAAATAGGGACACTACGCCACGGAATTACAAAGTTAAACTTGCATCTTATAAGTCGAAGAAACAACAAGTATCCTTTGTTGAGGGACTGGTGGAACCCCACATATCTCCAGTTACAACCGTGGTCGGAGAGACCATTTGAGGTTAAAGAGATCAAAGATGTCGTTTTTGCTACAGAAAAGGAGAAATGTCCTTCACTGATTTTTTCCAATGGCCATTTCCATGTCTGATGGAACATTCTCAAGGGTAACTTTTTGGAAGTCCTCACCAACTATCAAGTTCCACACTCACCAATTCAGAACAGAAGCAGGATATTTAATTTCACACCAATGTGATCGGTCTACCGAGGTCCACGATCTCAGGCCTATTAGTAGTATGGTCGTACCACTCGGCACTGCAAGATCGTTGAAAAGGTTATTTGACTCATGTTTGCAGTATATTACAGGAGATGATCTTAAAATCCCAAAGTGCTTCCTGGAAGATTGTGAAATTTTTATATTTCAATAAGAAATAAATATTTAGAAAACACCAAGGTCATTATGTTCATGAAGAGGCCTTGACTGCAATTGAGCTAGTGGATGAGAGATGAAAGGACTTGCGAGGAGTTGTTTTTTAGCTTTACTTTGGAAATCTATTAAAAAAATGTGAGCTAGACATTTTGTACACAATTCTGGCTAGGTTTTGGATAGCTTCGACATAAGTGGTTTTGGACCTTTAAGGATGTTTCTCAAACGCATGCTTCTCTAGTGCATGTGAGTATGTGACCGTGATGGATTAGTTCGAGGTATCATCATATTTGTCCCCATTCCAATTTACTGCAGTGGTCAATGTTCTTAATGATCATTTGGTCTGGCAACAATCCAATAAGCGGAATGGAAACGAAAAACCCAGGAATGGAAAAAAAATCTCTTTTTAGATTAAAAAGAAGTCCATTAATGTCTTAGAGCTGAAAGGAGGAATTAAATAAGAATCTCAACTTTTCTTTTCATGAAGGATAGAAGTTCATTTACCTGATTTGAAGTGTTGAAGCCCAACCCTTAATAATATCCTCTCTCCTTTAACTCTCTCTATCCAATCTATCTTCTAAATCATGACTTTGACCTTCATCATCGTAGATTGTAGATTCCCATAATGGCCTGTGACAATGATGAAAATTCTTAGGCGGACCACTTTTCGCCACCGTGACACAGCTTCCCATAGAGGTCTATGTATTTTCCCAACAAATTGACACTACGTCCCAAAGTAGGTGATATAATTCTTTTGCAGAAATTGTATACTTCTCTGACTCGATAAACCATAACACAGTTTTCCAGCCAAGGTGGCGCTTCAATCCGCTCTACTTTTCCCTCTCTTTTGTTAGTTACACAAGTAATCACCAGGAAACAACTTTTGAAAACTTAAGGGAGTGGTGGCAGTGTTTAAAAAGGAGCGCATGAGCGCTGAAGCTCAATTGCTTATTTTGTTCAAATGCGAGGCGACTATAATGAGGCACTATAATGCGCTATGAGGCAACTGATGCATTGGTTTTAACACTTCATTTAGATTGACGGCTGATGGGCCTTTTCTCGGTTTTTTTTTATAGGCACATGTGTAAATACTGGTATATATATCCCTTAACCCTAGATATCAATGATGGCCTACAACAACAATTAATTGGAAACTTTAAACAATTACAGCACTTTGATAGTTTATGGAAATAAAACTAGAATAAGTGATGTCCTAGTATGCGACTATGCGCCACTTCAATCAGGCGAGCACCTCTGCTCGACGCCTCACATGCGCCTCTTCATGGGTTAGCCCATTGGGGAAGAAATGGATACAATATTAAAAAATTTTAATCCCAATGGCAAACACTAGTAACATGTGTTTTGACTCTGCTTCCAAGCTCCTCGAAAAACTGAACCAGACAGACTGTTATGCGAAGGTTTTCTAATGTTAATATGTGTAAGGCTTGAAGATCGGTAGAGATGGAGGTCCAATTTCTCAGTTCTAAAAAGGCATGAGGCGCATCAAGGCAATTGGTATCGTAGCCTTGAGGCTAGGCAGTAGGCACAAGGCGAAGGCGCACAAATCACTGAAGTGAGGCACATAATAAAACAAAAAATAAAATTATAGAGTAAAGACTTAATTATTGTTTATTTTGAGCCTTCTTAAACAAAGTTATATGTAGAGCATTGATTACTTAAGCTAGCTACTGATAGGGTAACAAGTAGAAAAAGATGACTAAATAAATATTCCCAAAAAAAAAAAGAGACAGAAAACAGATAATCCCATATCATAGTTTGTTGAAAAAGAACTCAGATATAAAGAAGTAGAAGGTCAGGTAATGAAGTACTCATACTCGAAGTAATTACATATTATGTAGATTGAGGTGCAATGAGAGAAAGGAAGAGTGGGTCCTGAAAGTTAAAACAAAAAGGGAACCTGTAACCACCAACCAGATAGTTGTGGCCCAAAAAACAATACACCTCTTCCCAGCCACATGGTTAAAGAAAATAACAGGACTATTATATCCCTCTTTTCTACAGAATTGACATGTCTTGCCATCCAGTCATTCAGCATTTAATTTTAAGGAGATACTACCACAAACTATTGAAAGATGCATCAATACCTCTTTCAATGTAGAAATTATCTCTTTCAATGCTGAAGGAGCAACAGCATCATGAGATATTAGCTTCTGCAGGCATGAAAGTCCGATAACACTCAACTTCACAGTTCTAACCTCACAAGCCATCAGAAATATCCGCAAAATATCCTCATTTTGAGCTATTTCGCTTGGACTTGACAATGTTCGGAGCTGCATCAAGAACCATAGTAAGATTTCAATTTAGGCAAGAAGACAAACCTATACGACAACCAAATCAATTAGATGAACGTGGATACCAAGGCATGCATTTACACCTTGACTTTATAAGTGGTCAAAAGTCCATGCAGGGGAATTTACTTTTTGACAGACACAACTATTACTTCATAAGCTTTGAGCCACATAATTTCTCTTTTTTTATTATTTGGGGGGGGGGGGGGGGGGGGACGGCAAGGGGGAATCAGAGTGAGATATTACTCATGAGAAATGTACAAGTAAAGAACTTTTTAGTTTTATATTCAGTTTCACTTTCATGAAACCAGTGCAGAAAATTACTATGAAACCACATAAGCTTCATCATCGCAAAGATTTGTTTCTAGGAAATATTTCAATGTTTTCTATTCCTCTGGAGTTGTTCGTCATATTTACATTTTACTAACAAAACATCAGTGGTCTACAATACAAGCAACTAAATAACCAGTTTCACTTTATAAATTTCTGATCCATCAATAACAGTACAGCATTAACTATCAATAGAGTCCAAAATTACTCCACGTTAATAACAACTATTACATAGATGACAAAATGAACCATTTTTCTTTTCCAGCAGAATCGTATTTTGAGCCAGTTAAAAGCAGAATAGAAGACTCCGAACCTAGGTTATTCTGACATGGGGACACGGAGTCCAATCTTTAGACTCCCCAAAATAAGGGGATACGTTTTAAGGATACGTGGACGCGGACAAAGGACTGAGTCTTTACATTTTGCAATGACGTCAATGGTTTTGTCCTCTCTTTTATATGGAAAGATTGGGCCTGTTCTATAAAACCCACAAAAGGGAGATAAAAAAGACAACGTTATTCAGCTCTTTGGTGGGACAATGGCTATGACATTTCATGGAAAATGACTCTTTGCAGTTCGCAGCACCAAGATATCAAAGATAGATATGGACTACCTCAAGAATAGTTAGAATGTACTCGGGAGCCCTGAAAATATGTCTGAAAATCTCATTGTTTACCTTGGTGACTTGTTGATGAGGGCACAAGTGGGTAAAAGAAAACATCATTCAACGTTTTTATCTGTTCTCCTCATCTTCTCCATCTCTCTAACTTGTACAGTGCCACTATTAAAGAGCTCCTTGTACGAAGAGGTGATAGTCGCTTCTCGAACTTCCATTTAAGTAGAAACCCTCGTGACTAGGAGCTGGGGGAGCTTAAGAATTTGTTACGATTTCTAGATAGGCATTCTTTCACATATTATCCATATTGGAGAATGGCCAGGAGATTCTACTCGTGTTTTCTCTTCCAAATCCTTCTACAACATCTCCAAAAAAAATACATGTCCTTTCGGTTCCTATTGCCAATTTCATTCAATGTTCAAATATTTCCCAAAAAATCTAAGGCCTTTGTGTGAACTACTAGTTAGGAGAACTCAACTTTGTAGAGCATCATTGATAGATAAGCCTCATATTCAACAACCAAACAAGTGTAGCTCTTGTCATATATGTGTCTTGTGCTTAAATATTGAGAGACTAGCACCCATCTCTTCATGAATTGCGAGTTTGCTAAGGTCTTTTTGATCAAGATATCAATATCAAATGCAAGCATTCTATGATTCGTTTCGCTACTGTCTTGCAAAAATACTTGTTAATTACACTGTTTTCCCGAAGAACAAGGGGAGAAAATCCTCATAAACAGCGAAATCACTCAAATCACCTCTAGACCCTAGACTAAACCCCACCAAGCATTCAGCTACTTTATGACAAAAACATCACACCTCCAAATCCATCTACTAATTTCATAGCACCACAATATTATAAAAATAGGAATATCCACAAGTTCTGCACAAATTCCACCTCTGAAACAACCGCATTTCCGTCCCTCATCCTCAAGTTTATTCCACAATCAAAAGATAAATAGAAAGTCTTGTACAAGACTGCCATCTTTTAATTTATGAAAAGATAGACAACCTTCACTTTTCTAGCTAAAAGGGTAGCTTACAGTCTTGAAGTGTTCACTCACACTCTTAAATTAGCAACCATTTTACTTTTCAGCTTAACGTGGTCGCTCTTACACAATGTTGATAGAACGCCACTTCAACTCAACTTGTGTCTAGGTCTGTTTTTTCGGTTCTCACCATCAGGTTCAGTCCAAATTCGAGCCACAAACCTCTCCCTCATGAGTTTTACCACTAGTGCATTCCAACAGTCTCGAACTTAATACCTCTAGAAAAGCTACAATAACTCATTACCAGTCGATCTAAGTGCTCATGAATAAGTCTATGTGTGTTCACTTTTCCTACCGTCTCGAACTTAATACCTCTAGAAAAGCTACAATAACTCATTACCAGTCGATTTAAGTGCTCATGAATAAGTCTATGTGTGTTCACTTTTCCTACAGTCTCGAACTTAATACCTCTAGAAAAGCTACAATAACTCATTACCAGTCGATCTAAGTGCTCATGAATAAGTCAATGTGTGTTCACTTTTTGGCTTAGCGTGGTCACTTTTCAACAATGCTGACAAAACGCGACCACTCAAACTCAACTCGTGACTATATCTATTCCAAAACTTAACTAGACGGTCTTTTAAGATAATTCATAACTGCTCCAAATCAACGCCGGCATTAATTCCAAAACAGTAATCAACATGATCACCACTAACAAAACACATCAACAGCAACATTTTACTTTCCACAACGTCGATAAAACACGACCAGCTCAACTCAACAGCACGCATAATATATATCTAATAAATGTAAATAAATTGGATCAAATAAGATCAGATAAATAAAACCTGTCGAAATCGCAATAATGAAAGAAATACAAAAAAGGAGACCTTTAAGATGGCGTGTTCGGCGGCGTCTTTGACGGCGGGGTAACGGCGGCGGGATTCGGAGGAGAGAGCGCGGAGATCCGCTTCCAGCACCGCCATGAACGCCATGGGCTGACGTCACTCGGATCGCGACCTCTTTTACTTTTACTTTTACTTTTACTTTTTCTGAATTTTTTTATTTATTTTTTTTGGTAGGTGAATAATTGAAATTAGTCCATATGGATAATTGTCATCATGTATGTGTCCAATTACAAAATGTATGTAAAAGACTATTCAATTTATCAATAAAAAAAATTTAAAAACTATTTTGAATGCGGTTTAACACTTCAACCACTACGAAAGATAGCAGTTGCGGATTTCCACGTCATCCAAAAAGACGATATATTAAGCTAGCAAGACAAAACGTGAATTTTTATCTTAAAAGATCATTTTTTAATTTTTTTTTTTTTTTTTGACGTTCAAATATGTGTCTATAACTTGTAGTCAAATTATGTTAACCAAGTGATACTAAAAGTAAAACTAATCACTTTGTACCAAAAAAAAAAAGTAAAACTAAATGACCGAATTAATAGATCAAGCTCAACGTGCGCTCTCTTTCATTTCTTATCTCGCCGGTTAGGGGGGAAAAGCCAGTTTATAGTCTTCGGCCTTGTTTTTGAATTACCTCATTTAGCTTGGTAAGTGAGTTCAATAGATTCTAACTTAAAAATAGACGGTCTCATATAAAACCCTTTTTGAGCAAATTATCATCTCATCTCGTTTTTCGTGTCCTTTGATATCTAATGTGATTTTGGTCATAAATCAAAATTTGTTTAAGTGGAGTGGAGTGTTTGGGATAAAACATTTGGTATTTAATATAAAGGAAAATTGGCATAGAATAATCCAACCTATAGCGCTTTGTTTTAAAATAATCCCAACTATGGTTTTTTTCAGAATAATCCTACTTTGTACTCATTTTTGCATGTATTGCTCCCAAATTCCCACACGTAGGCTTGGACTATCTCCCTAATCTACATGGCAATTCTTTTTCTATTTTC
>CAAKMY010058147.1:0-30544 GCA_901111285.1 Corrigiola litoralis
TGGTGGTTGTTAATTCGCAGGTGGAAGTGGATGATTGTAAGGGTGGGCTAGGGTGCGAGAGGGCGTGGGGGCAGAGGTGGGGTGGGCGTAGGGACAGAGGTGGGGTGGGAGCTTGTCTTGTGGGATGTTTTCTCTTCATTTTTCTGCGATGATGCAGGGCAGTGTGGGGGTGGTCGCATTGAAGACAGGGAACCATTATGGAGAGAGTGGTGATGGTGAGGTGGATAAGGTGTGCGCGACAGTGGCCGGAGTGGGGTAGTGACTTATCTAATGGCTGTGATACGTTGTGTTGGGATGGGAGGAAGGTTGTTTGCTTGGTGGCGAGATATGGGGAGGTCGTGGTATTGGTGGCTGTCTAGGTTGGGACTGCGTTTTCGTTAGTGTTTGAGGGTGGGTGTGGATTTGGCAAGGGGAGAAGGAGGAGGAGGAGGAGGAATGTTTGAGGAAGATGTAGAAGTTGAGAGAGGGTGAGAATGACAAAAATGATGAGGGAGGGGGTTTGTCGGGGTCAATTGGGAAAAAAATCGAGCTTTTAGGTGCCACGTAGGATTGGTATAGAATCCAAAGCTGGGTTCGGGATTGCGGGAGCATTACGTGCAAAAATGAGGACAAAGTAGGATTATTCTGAAAAAAACGATAGTTGGGATTATTTTAAAGCAAACCGCTATAGTTAGGATTATTCTAAGCCAATTTTCCTTTTTATTTTTATCTTCCTATTGCTTTTGGGGTGGAAACCAATGCAAATTATAAACAATAATAAAAATGGTAGTGGGTGGGGTGTAGTTTACAATAAATAAATAAATAAGCAAGTGGGACGGTTTAATATAAAGAAAGGAGTGAGTGGGGTGGTTTATTATAAAGTATTGAAAAGTGAAAGTGAGTGTTGGGGTCTTGGATGACATTTTATGTAAATAAGTTTCAGTGATTAGGACAATAGGGTAACTTTTTCCCCACAAACTTACTAAAAGAGGAGGAGGAAGATTAAAAAAAAAAAAAAAAAACCTTCCCAAAAAGGAAAACATGAAGATATGAAAAAAACGGAGGGAGTATGTATTTTACTTCTGTTTTCTGAAATATGTTATATTGAATACATTGTTTCATTTATCGATAATACTTATCAGGTATAACTATATGCTCTTTTTGTCTTATATCATATAGCAATTCTACTAGTCGTATATTGTATGAATTCATACAACGCAAGAATGGTTTCTATAACGAATTTATTTGCATCATTATAGTATATTTTGTAATGAAAAAAAAATTGAGAGAGAAAATATTAAAGTTGAATATTATGCAATCTATTATCAAGAATTGACTATATATTTCAAGTATTGGACTCTTGGACCTTGGCTGTCTATCTGTCCAAACTCCAAACTAAACTTGCCAGTGCGATAATTATCAATTCAAACCCAATAATAAATGACAAAAATCGAAGCAAATAACAATATGTAATCAGATTGACCTTAAAACTTGAATTGACCCGACCCGCGAATGATATGAATTTCCAGTCCCGAACTTGACCTTAGACCCGACCCAAATTGACTTGACCCGGCCCCAGCCCGATTGACCTGTTTGCCAGTTCTACTGCCAGTTGCAAGAATGGTGAGCGAATCCCAGTTAGGCTCTTCTTCATCGATGAAGGAGATTAAGTGAATTTGGTTTAGTTGGATACAAACAGCATTTCTGTTGGAGCTATTTGAAGAGGAGTGTCGTCCAATAAGATGGGTGCAACTGCTAATGATGCTTCTTGTAAGAAACAGTGAGGAGGATTGTAATCGTAGTTTGATTTCTTCACTTTGAGGATCGGTGAAGATTAGAGAGACATCAATAGTTATATTTCCAGGTTAACAAGGCAGAATGTTCCTAAATGTCATGTGATAGTCCCTATGGTAACACGTTGAACACTTACTTTAGTATTAAGCCGCAGGTCATAATAGAATATGGCTAAAAGTTGTATGAGAATGAAGAACAATTAATGTTTTTCAAGTTCAATGATAATACAGGCAAGATATGAAAAAGGAGGAAAAAGGGATAGGTGGGTTGAAAAGCAGCTTCCTCATATTGACATCATAAAGGTCTGGACCTGTTTGAAGCGATCATTCCATTTGCGCTCTGTCCCCACAGTCCTATACCATAGATGTCCAATAGCGTCGATAGTAGGGGATTTCCTCGGACAAACCCCCCGAAGGAAGATTGTGTTCTTTGTGCAGGTCGCATATCGGGAGACACCAAGGGAAACTTAGCAGAAAGCTTCTCACTGTTCAAACCCAGAACAATAAACATGTTTGTTCACTCAAAGAAGTCCCCACCCCTTTCAACGTAGATGTATCTATTTAGGGGACTTTAGATGTATGATGACCTTCTTGGTTGAAAATTGAATTATGGAAATTTTCAATATCTTGAACATTAGTAGGTTGAGAAACATCATCATTCATTTTTCCTAGGCTTATTTACTTTTGATATTCAGCATTTGTGCAATTTTCTTCTGGGGCCTCCCTTCTTCAGCTTTCAGTGTTATCTAACACACTTCTAGTAGGATTCTCATGTTTCGACTAGCATGCAATATTTTAGTATAAGTTTCTCCGCAAAAGTTAAATTATTGATATCAAGGAGTGCTGATTATGATGGATCTGACTGATACTTGATTGTGATATGGGACTCACAGTCCTTACATTTGCCATGCATGTTTGTCCTTATGCTAGTTCAGCTTAGGTTGCTTGTCTTCTGGATACATATGATATATGCTCATTCAGATTTTGTTTCTTTGTCTTTGTTAAATATGGCCTGTTACATGTTTTCTTTCTGAAGTCAGGTATATCAGATGCTCTTTTTAGTAAATTACCCATGGGTAAAGGAACTGAATTTAAGCTCATGAATTTGATGGAAGTTTAGCAGAGCTGGAGAAAATTTTTGAGCTTGCAGTCACTGGATCAGAGGATGAGAAGATATACGCAGCTACAATTCTATGTGGAGCATCCTTGATTCAGGGCTGGAATGTGCAAGTAGTACTTTCGCACTCTAAGTTCGAGCTTTACTCTTATAACCTATATATCACTCACATTCAGGCATTAATACTCTAATTCTTTGTCTTGCAGGAGCACAGTGTATATTATATCACCAGGTTATTGTCTCCACCAGCTCCTCCTGATTATGTTGGGGATGATGGCCATCTAGTAGCATATGCGCCAATGCTTTTTGTACTTTTGGTTGGAATAGCTCCTGTGGATGGTGTTCAGATATTCTCATTGCATGGCTTGGTATGTTGAACATTTGATGAAAAATAGTCAAATTTCTTAACTAGATCATGAATTGTACTTCAAGACTTATTATCGCATCCTTGTTGGTAGAGTATAATTACATATCGAGAATACATGATATAATGGATCATTACTTTTTCGCACATGGTGTGCTTCAGTTTCACCTCTCTACCTGACAGAGCTACACTTGGAGAATCTGAAATGCAAGCCTATATATTTACACATCATGCTTCCTTTTATTGGCAGGTTCCTCAACTTGCTGCTTCATTGATGACAATCTGTGAAGTTTTTGGATCCTGTATTCCTGATGTTTCATGGACAGTCAATGGGGAAGACATTTCTGCTCATTCTGTTTTCTCAAATGCGTTTGCTCTGTTGCTAAAGCTTTGGCGGTTTAATCATCCACCTCTGGACTATGGTGTGGGAGATGTGCCACCAGTTGGGTCTCAACTTACTCCTGAGTACCTCCTGCTAGTGCGGAACTCTCTCCTTGCATCTTCAGGAAATTTCCTCAAGGATCGTAATAGAAAACGTCTTTCTGCTGTAGTCAGTGCATCATGCCCAAAACCCATATTTGTTGACTCATTTCCAAAACTGAAAGTCTGGTACCGGCAGCATCAAGCATGCATTGCTGCACCTCTCTCTGGTCTTATTCCTGAAAGCACAGTACATCAGATTGTGAATGTGCTCCTTAGTATGATCTTTAGAAAGATCAATAGAGGAAATCAATCCTCTGCTTCAGGAAATAGTAGTTCTTCTGGGCCAACTAGTGAAGATAGCTCTCTTCGACCTCAGTTGCCTGCCTGGGATATTCTGGAAGCTGTTCCCTATGTTGTTGATGCAGCCTTAACAGCCTGTGCTCACGGACAGGTCACTCCTCGTGAACTAGCTACAGGCATGTGCTAGTTATATACCATCCCTCTGGATCAAGTTACTGTTTTTTTCTTCTCAAGTGACTTTCAATTATTGTGTTACTCTTACACTAGTTTTTTTGCTGAAGGAGGTAGTCAGCCATCAGTATGAGAGTATACTTTTGTGTATCGTTCCTTTGTCGCCGTTGTTGTTCATTAGAGAAATTCAATTGTAATATCGAACGTTAGGAGTTCAATGTGTCACCTTATATTCCTTCTTATTTCAGGGCTTAAAGATCTTGCAGACTTTCTTCCTGCATCTTTGGCGACAATAGTGAGTTACTTCTCAGCTGAAGTGACTCGAGGCATTTGGAAACCAGCTTTGATGAATGGAACAGACTGGCCAAGCCCTGCTGCAAATCTATCCAATGTTGAGGAGCAGATCAAGAAAATACTTGCTGCAACAGGAATTGATGTTCCCAGCCTTGCTGCAGGTAACATACTCAGCCATTCTCATTCTCAGCGAATCTGAAACTTCCCTGTCCATTTATTGTGGTGACAATGGCATCAAACTATGCCTCTTCACCACTGAACAACTTCATAGTTGTTCACATGGGGGTACCCTGGCTGTGTGAACTGCGAAATACATTTTTATCTAACAATTATATGAAAGGCCATGTGTGAAAAGATCCCAATTAAGCGGACCATTTTAAATGGAGAGAAATAATAATTTTGGACTCAATTTGATCCTTTATTAGCTAATTTAGTTTATTGGTAGCTAATTCTGTTCCTTCAAAACGAATCAGCTTTAGCTTGTCGAAAAGAAAACTGAACAGTTTTTTGGCCCCTAAGTGCTGTTCTGATGTCTCTTCTATAGATCATATATTATGTCAGTCAAATGTAGCACTAGCAGTTTGGCAGTAGATAACTAATTATTATTACACTAATCGGAGGTGGGTCAGAACGTGGAATCGCTTTGAGAGTGTTCTCTCATTCCTATCTCCATCTCTTATTCTTCAAGGTCATTTAATTCCTTATCAACCCAAATATGATCTCCCTAAATGTGATACTTGTGGTTCCTTTAATAACATTAGAATGACAAACATTCACTTTTTTTACAGCAATAAGCTCTCCAGCTACTCTGCCTCTGCCGTTGGCTGCATTTTTAAGCCTCACTATAACGTATAAACTCGACAAAGCATCTCAGCGTTTCCTCAATCTTGCGGGGCCAGCTCTTGAGTCTCTTGCAGCCGGCTGCCCATGGCCGTGCATGCCAATAGTGGCTTCTTTATGGACACAAAAGGCAAAACGTTGGAGTGATTTTCTGGTCTTCTCAGCATCTCGTACTGTCTTCCTCCACAACCATGATGCTGTGGTTCAGCTCCTTAGGAGTTGTTTCACCGCCACACTTGGCCTGAACACCACTCCTATTTCAAGCAAGGGTGGTGTTGCTGCCCTTCTTGGCCATGGATTTGGCTCTCATTTCTGTGGCGGGATATCTCCTGTTGCTCCAGGGATACTGTACTTACGTGTGTACCGTGGTGTTAGAGATATCATGTTTTTGGCAGAAGAGATTGTTTCTCTCCTGATGAAATCTGTTCGAGAAATAGCAGGTGCTGGGATTTCCAAGCAAACAAGACAGAAGCTCAAGAAAACCAAACATGGATCCAGATACGGGCAGGTTTCACTTGCTGCAGCCATAACTAAAGTGAAAGTTGCAGCTTCTCTTGGCGCTACTCTGTTATGGTTATCTGGAGGACAGGGTTTGGTTCAGTGTCTGCTTGAGGAAACCTTGCCTTCTTGGTTTATATCTGTTCACAGATCTGAACCGGAAACGGAGTCAGAAGAAACAGTTTCTGCTCTCAGAGGGTACGCATTAGCTTATGTTGCAATCCTCTGTGGGGCCTTTGCTTGGGGTATCGACTCTTTGTCAAAACGACGCTCTCCTATTCTGGGGCAACACTTGGATTTCCTAGCAAGTGCCTTAGATGGGAAGATCTCTCTGGGATGTGATTCAGTTATTTGGCGGGCTTATGTTTCTAGGTTCATAAGCCTTATGGTTGGGTGCACGCCGAAATGGGTGCTGAAAATGGACACGAATGTACTCATCCGATTGAGCAAGGGACTCAGGCAGTGGAATGAGGACAATCTTGCTCTTGGTTTGCTTGCAGCTGGTGGTGCTAATACCATGCGTGCAGCTACGACATTTATAATAGAAAGTGATAGCTGATACCTGTCTATGCATCTGCTGTTTATGAACTGGTGCTACTAATTTCTAGAATCTTGTATATGAGTTTTATGTAGGTAAGGAGGTTAGTGGTGCAGTAATGATCACATTGTAAGAGAGGTTGGATATGCTCCCCTTTTAGTTTTGCCAGAGTAGATAATCTTTAGACATTAGGGCGCCCTTTTTACCCCTTCTGCAATTCTTTTCTTGGGAGTAGGGTGCCCTGAAAGATACTGAACTGATATCATGTTCAATGTAAAGGGGACATTATCAATTTGGAATGGATATAATGGTGAAGTGTTATGTTTGGTTCAAAATTTGTCAACTTTCCTTGTATGTAGAGGCAAATGAAAAGCCTTTACGACTGCGTGTTCTTTCTCTTTCTATAATTTTATTTGGGTAGCAAAATTGAAGAACGTTTATTTTGTTTGTTGAGGAGAAAAGCAGTGTTCATAATATTAATTTATCGAAAAAATAAATAAAAAAAGTCTTGGATGCCTATCTATTTTTAACATAAAATTGTACGGTAAGTAGTTATTTTAAACTTAAAAAAAATCCATTTTCATAACAAAACTTGTGCACAATAATACATGATAGCCGTTTGAATTTCTAACCATTATGTCAATCTTGTTCCTTGTTACTAACACAAGAACCACTCGAGAGGGGAGGGGGTTGAATTGAGTGCTAACTAATTTAATCAATTTCAGCAAAAGTCTAAATAAAATTCAATTTGTTTGCACCAAAAGATAAACACATGGTAAAATCCAAAAAAACAAACTTCACTATTAACAAATGCAACACAAAGTATGCACTTATAGATGCAACATGGTGTTATATATAATTCAATCATCTATATGCATATACAGATTTGTACTTTCATTGGTCCTTATGTATTTAACTATGAAACAATATATTTGATGGACTAGCAACGTCCTTTGGTTCATAGTTATAAGAGAAACAATAAACATGCTTTATTGATGTTGTTGTTGGTGCTACGTGCAGTAAAAGAAAAACAACATAACAATTACAACATTAGTTCTAATACAGGCATGGACCATTGGTGCATATAAATACTCTCTTGTACATCAGTACAAACACAAACAAATAAAACAATAACAAATGAATAAAGAGATTTACAGAGATTCGATCTTAAAGTAAATGTATGCGTCCTCCTCCCTTATCAAAATCTACTATGATTGAGAATAATACAAATCTAAGTTCAACTCTCACTCTAAAGTCAAACAAACTCCTTAACTAACTCTTGTTAAGCAACCCATTGACTAAATTTAGTTAAACAACCCTAACACCAATAACCTACTCGGGTTACGACTTCTCTAGATTCAACTATTAATCCTTTAGTACTTCATTCAACCCCAAATCTTATATTGCCCAACATCCTACTCTAGTTGCTACCTCGAACTCAACTATGAGTCCCAAAATAGAAAACAAATTGCAGACAAAGTATAAAACAATACAATATAAGATTACCTCAAAAAACAACTCAATAAGCATACGGAGGTAAATCAAAACTTATATAGATCATCACAAGTTAATCAATCAAGCCAATATAGAAAAAAACCTCTCTCGAAGTATTTAATTTTCCCAAATATATGCAGTTAAAACATGCAAGATATGTTTTGAAATGACACACACTAAACATAATGGTCTTGACCTTAGTAAATATAACGTGAAATGCTCAAAGGTTTTTTTCCTCTAAAGATGTTACGGTGGAAAGTATTTGAGAGTATGTGCGTGTGTATAATATGATTAAGGCACCCCTTATATTGTTGATACATTGTTGGAGTATCCTCCAAAAGACTTAAAGCCACAAAGCGCCCAAACCAAGAACCAGCAGTCCAAAATCCTACCAAACAAAGCACATTTTAGGAATTTCCATTCACAAATGCATTTTTCTCAAATCGCCATCCGCATATAACACTTTCCAAATTCTACATCAAAAGCTCCAACTATGAACAAGTCTCCCACCAAGAACACGAAACAACACTGTCTCCACTAACGAACATTCTTCTTCCAAAGAAATTGGGCTTAATACAAACAATCTTGACGTTTGTAAAGATAATAGGCCAAACAATTCTCCAAAAAGGACAAAGTAGAATCATACTCCACATGAAGCTGACTTTGCTAGTGGGGAAGATAATGACTTTTAAGAACAATTTTACTATTGAGTTTGATGAGTATGAAATAGGTACAAATGAGAGAGAAAAAAGCGAAAAAAGAAAGTTTCACATTTTATGCTGCATCTGGTGAAGTTGAGAGCCAACCTAAGGATGAACTTGAGGGAAAAAAACGAGAATTTTAGTTGGAAGAACTAATTGGCTCAGAACTACTATGATGAATATTAGAGTTTAAGGCAGAGTATAAAACAGTGACCGGACTAAGAAAACATTGTGAAAACATTTTAAGTCGCACAAGCAACATGTGAAACATACAAATACAGAAGATTGTAGAAGATGGTCTTGATATAGAGTCGACATCACAAGTCATCCTAAAGCAGAGTTTCTCGCTATATACATCTTACCTCAATGGAGACGTCGATACCCCTAGAGAATCTGAAGATAATGACACGCTAGCTGAAAAGAAAGACACCAGGCACAGTATTAAATCAGCATGAAGATTTTTTTTTTTTTTTTTTGACAAAGCAGCATACAGATTTCAAGAAGTTACAATGAATACTGAGATGAGATGTTCCAACAGGGATGTAGAACTCCCATTTCTTAGTTCTTACCGATACAAAAAATTTGGAGGCATTTGTTGTTTTTATAGATATTTACTAATACCATAAAAACTTGGTGCTGGGTGTAGAATAGAAAGAGTGTTGAAACAGAAATAACATAGATACGTTGGTTATTTTCGGTCCCTATACATCGAGATTCATCCCCTTCTTTTCACTGCAAATATATTTTTAAAGAATCCTACCCGTAGGTCAAAATTGCCTCGAATGAATTAATTTTCTTCCTTGAGGAGGTCTAGACGTTTATCCAGTCCTGCTAAGGATTCTTGCTACACTTTGTATACATTCTTCAAAACCACAAACAGCACACTAAGAGCCACTACTCGCGAAAAGACTAGTCACATTCAAATTATATTACACCTCGATTTGATGCATCAGATCAAAACATCCGGTACCAACTTTAGCAGGCAAGCCGAGACAAATTCTAGCAGAAGGTGACTCTAAGTTGTCAGCTTCTCCGAAGGTTGCTGCTTCGATAAGGAACTTAGAAGCTGTTTCATAGGACATCTTACCCAACGGGGAGATTGAATCAGCTATTCCCCCGGCTCTACTCATTGGCCTATATCCACCCGTATGTGTCATGAAATCAGCAATCAAGGTTAAGTGCCGCATATCAACTGAAACTCCGTAGTGGCCAAAAACTGTGAAAATCTCTGTGATAATGATTGCTCTGGCAGCTTCTACACCATACGTATTAAGCATAGCATGTATGTCGTTGGAACTAATGTATCTGACATCAAGCTCATCTTGCATCTCCCAAAATGCAGCAAAATCAACACCAGCGGTTTGAAGGGCAGGCCGAGATTCTTTACCCTTTCTAAGCATTGGAATTCCTTCCATTCCAGAATCATCTAAATGAAGTTCCACTGCTTTACATTGCTCGATCTTGCCAGCAGTCTTGACATAAACTTTCTTAGCTGTCTTCTCAGCAATCTGCATTAAGAAAAAACAACCATTGAAGACAAAAATAGAGCATTATTGAAAAGGAGTTAGGTTCTGCTATCTAGTTATCCACCTTTTATAATGCATATTGATCTATTCCACTGTGTCACACATAACTAATATTTGGAGTCAGGCACAACCACCAGCTATAACCTCTACATGTGGCCCAGAAGCAGACAACTTTTGAACGTATTACATTCTATCCATTATATTGATATTGTATGTTCGGTCCTGTGGGTGGCATTAAATAGCTGATGTCCTGTCCATTACTGTCTGGACTCCCTAAATGAAAGTGCGGATACAAATTCTATAAAAATTGAATTTACCAAGTGGGTTTTATACAAGGCTACATTTCTGAGGTCAGTCCCAAGTCTGGTTCTTAAGAGTTTTCCTGTGAAAAACTATGATGGACGACACAAACGAAACTGTTGCTTCAGAAACACTGTAGCCCTAGAATCACCAAACTAGCAATGATCCAGAAGAAATAAGAGAATTGTCACCCTAATACCAGTTCCAGTGGAGTTTCTCCAGTCCTAGGGAAGCCGTTACTTAGTCAGAAAGCACAAATGAAGAACCGAAGTAAACCAACCACACTTAAGGAAGCCCCGGATGCCTCCTCAAATTGTTTAAGTATGTTTAAGTCAGTAGCTGACCTATCTTATTTCAATATTGTATTTCTTTTATTTTTTTCCCTCTGGTGAAGGGGGGCGGTGGTGTTTCTAGGTAAGTAATTCAAAATTACACATCATTGATAAAGGAACAAATAGAAAGAATATGCAACAATTTGAACCCTGCATACCTGTGCCAATAATATGTGTGGTTCATTGATCAACTTAAAATGCACTTCAAAATTTGATCCTTCACATGCAATATAAACTGCTCGTTCCTCCTTTGATTTTTTCCGTCTTTTAGCTACTTGTTTCTCCTTTGGCACAGTTGAGTCAAGCCCAGAGGGTGTTTCCTGTACATCTTGCTCCGTACTTTGTTCTGCGTTCTCATCATCACCTGCTCTCACCTCACCTTCCTCTTCAGCTACAAGTTTGCCTTCTTGGTCTTCCTCTTCAGATTCCTCCTCATAATCCATCTCATCTGTAGCTTGTTGTCTTGCTTTTTGAGCATCTAAACCCAAATCTTCAGCCCCATCTTCATTTTCATCATCACTTGCATCATCATCATCATCATCACGTCGATTGCTCCCAGAACCATTCCCATCTGTTTCATCTGAGTCCTTCTGATCAATTACATACTTATTGCCCCTAATCCTTGAAAGCAAATTCAAATGACTTTCTATTGCATTTTCCAGTTCTCCCAGAAACTCATATCGGAGAGTAGAGTGGCAGTCTCTCAGTGTTATACAAGTATGAGAAGGATAAAGTTCAGGTTCATAAAGCTTTATTTTAAGCTTATAAATACTGCAGATGATGTGCTGCTCAATGGTGAATGGTACAATGCTAACTTCCAATGTTTCTATCAAATCAGCAACCGTGATCCTCTTCAACTTTGCAGCAAGACGCTCTGCATCATCCCTGCAAACCTCAAATAGATCAGTCAAATCCCCTTCCATCATTGAGAACATAGTAAAGGTATAGAACATTAGATGCAGAGCAAGAAGGCAAAGAATAACAAAGATATACATAGCTTCATCCTCATATTTGCAAGGAAAAGTGTGGAAGCACCTTTTTAAGCTATAAATACAGAAAAGATCCACATAAAAGATGTTAGATCAGTCGTCACAGGTGCAAAAAGCTCTATCATGGTACAAATGTTCAAATTTATCTGAGCTGTGGTTGGCATTGTGATCACATGTTTTATCACTTCATACGGCCTTTATATTATTTCATTGCCGCACTCCATTTACATATTATGAGCGGCTGGAATAAAAAATATTACAACTTACTTTTCTTTGCTCTTCAGCAGAGGGCATGTCATTGTCGGAGTCTTGATTGCAATTGAAGCAGTCATCAATATCTCCTGAAGACGTGGAATTCCTAGTGTCACGTTCATCTCTCCACGACCGGCATGATGAAAAGTATTCAAGCTGAAATACCAAAATGACGAAATCCAGAAATCAATCAGAAAACTTGAACATTACAATTGTATTTAGCGAAAGAGGGGGGTGTATATCACTTGCTGGAGAGGACAGGATTCAGTAAATCCAATATATTCCAGCTTTCTCTTTTTGCCTTGTTACATACATGCATTATCTATAAGATTTAAATTCATTCACTATGATCCCAGTATGAATGAAAAATTCATGAAGGAAGAAGTTGAACAGGTTCTTATTTTTTCCCTAAAGGTTTGAGACAGGTCAGATTAAAGAATCTTAAGAACATTTAGCATATCAATCCTAACATGTTCAATATAGAAAGTGCTTCTAATGATTCCAGCAGCATATTTTCAAAATTAGCTTACTAAGAATAAATTATCATCCAAGTTCAACTCTACACCCTACCTAACAGCACAAACTTTTTAAAGTGTCAATCAGGTTTTCGTTGATCATGAAAATTGTTCAGTAATCAAGAATGTTGGATGAATTACTTCGGCGGCATCTATAATAATATTGCTTGGGCTTAATCTATAGCCTGAAAGAATCAGCTACTTAGTCAACTGAATAGGTTCAGAGGGAGATTTCCTTTTACTACCATTTGAAGTCGCTTCATAGATCATAAAGACACTAGGGGTTGAGCTTAAAGCAGTTATAAGCGATTACCAAGTTAAAATGCAGCTAATTCATAGCAGGGAATTAAGGTGAGTTCTACAAACCACCAGCATGAACGGTAAGAACATTTTTCTGAGCCAATTCTGTCAGGACCTAATGAAAGAATTAATTTTTAATATATGGCTGGTAGTACAGTGGTAAAATAAGCTTTCATGGAGTAATTTTGACAACCGTATATCCATACAACAAAAGATTCCCTCCACTCACAGCAACTGCCTAAGGATAGATCACGAGATTGAACAGTGATTAATATGACATGATAAAATACCTACAGAAAGAATGTCTTCAGAACATATTAGAACTTCCACTAACTCTATGTTGGGAAACATAAATTGCTTGCGAACTTCACAATTACATATCATCATTCATTTTATAAGAAGATAACTTAAACAATATTAGATGTTAGCAACACCTACACGGCTGCGTGCCACTCACAACGGGTACCTGAACAATTATCACCTAATACAGATACTGCCATCCTCCAACATTACTCCCTCCGATCCAGTCAATTCCCCACATCTACTTTTTGACACTATTTGAAAATATACTTCTATTATCATTAACCTCAAAATATATAATCTAAAAGATAATAAAAATATTATAATTACATAAAAATATTTGTAAATCTAACAATTATAGATTTGTATTTTTTTCGAATTTAATTTGTAAGTCATTAATAGTCAAAGTATGACCTCGACAAGTGTGAAAAGGCACATGTGGGGACATGAATGGATCGAAGGTATTATAATATAAAGATGCCTAGATTTAGACTAGACCAGGAGAGATAAAGAAGTCATGTCATAACAATATTAATTTAACGCAACACCTAAATGGCTATGTGCCACTCACAGCTGGTACCTGAAACCTACATGGCTATGCGCCACTCACAGCTAGTACCTGCAACCTAAATGGCTATGTGCCACTCACAGCTCGTACCTGAACAACAACCACCTAGTATAGATGCTGTCATCCTGCAACATATTATTCTAGATATGACTGGATCAGAAGCACATAAAGAACTCACGTCATTTGTGTGGAAGGTTCTCCAACAGACTGAGCAGCAATAACACCAACAGGCTCCCCAGGCTGCGCAAGACTTGTGTAATATTTGTTCTTCACCAACTTCACAAAGTTCAAACGGTCATTTTTATGCTTTAGACCAAAGTTCTGATCCCTTGCATGATCCTTTGAGAACTTCTTAGCTCTTTTAGCAAGTTGATTTGGAAATTCATTATCTTCTTCGATGAACTTGGATAGGCATGAATCATCAACTTGACTAAGAGGATTTTTACTAATAATCAGCCCTTGATTCTGGAGTGAAAAGTAACAATATAAACCGTAAGTGTAAAGAAAATCTAAAGAACAAGTTCATTATAGATTATTGACAAGATCAGCATCCAACCAATGCCAATGCTTTGAACTCTTGCATGTAGTTTTTCTGATGGACGTCAACACCATCTTCTCCATAGCGGAACTGAATAATGGATCCATCTGCATCACGAACCGTGTAATCATAATGAACTTTGAGGCACTCAAGGTTCTTTATCAAGCATCGTTGCAAGTATCCACTGCGAGAAGTTTTGACAGCAGTATCGACCAATCTGTCAACAACAGCAAAAAAGAGGTCAGGAGGCAAATTATTTGAGTGGACAGAATGGCCTATCCTCCCAAATAGAACCCAATCAACCCTGAATGTACAGTCATCAGAAAAACAAAAAATGGGGAAAAACCCATCAACCTTGATGCTTTCCAGAATAATTTGTGCACAGTAATAAGCATGAAGCAGTGTCCCATCATTCGAAGTATGATTCATTTCGCTATATGAATTAACAAATGGAATTTGCTGCCCCTAGGTGGTTCGATAAGCAAGTTTTCAATAAGAATTTGATTCCTAATGCGCTCTGTGTTAGTGGAATTATGGCCCGTCTCTCCTAAGGTAAATAGCTTGAGTTGTTACAAAGATGAAACAAACAAAACTCAAAACATAACATAAGTTCATAATTCATATCCATAACAACAAAAGACTAGAGTGTGAAATCAAATTCCAAACTGAAAATGGAAAGAGCTAAACATAACACATTGCAAAAGTGGGAGACAATGTGACTAACTTGTCTTGAAGCTAAAACATAGATACGATCCCTATTTTCTTTCCTTTACTTTTATTTTTTCTTCTTCCTTCACTCAATTCACATGTAACATTCTTCTGGGCTTGTTTTAATATTTGATGAAAACCTGCAACTTGTATAACTTTTGAAGAACTGAATTTGGCGAATTGGGACTATCAACATATCCTAATAGATCGCGAATTGGAGCATTGCAATACGCTCTGGAATTCGGATTGCATTCGAAAGAAATAATTCTGAATTTGACAGCTGCATACTGTTTTCATTTCTTTTTCCAATCGTTTAGAATAAGAAGTCCTTGACATTGGTTAAGATAAGGGCGGCACTGGTGTGATGACAGATAAATGAAAAGTGCAAGCTTTCCAATTGAAGTGTAATTAAACACTGGTTTGATGACAGATAAATGAAAAGTCCTTTCACGGGAAAGTAACAGTACCAAATAGATGCTTAACTTGGATCCTATGTTTCCAAAAGATGTGGCAAACCAACAAAAAATAGTATCACTGGACTTAATTAGATCCTAGGTTTAGAGGAATATGAGTCTACACCTGTGAGGATGTAAACCATGAGGCAAGAGAATAACGCTGGAAACTACTGGTTTTTTGTCAAACCTACTTTGCCAAGGATGATAACATCGACTTGAATAACAGGGTAGGTTCTCAGGAACCACATTTACTTGAGACCTTTATGGAGGGAGGGAGTGGGATTAAGTGACCAAAACCCAATGTGGATCTTCAGTAAATGGTTTGTTTTATGCCAAAAATAGGGGAGAGCTGTGTTTAAGTTTATAAAAGACTGTTCTAAGAACGGGATATATGCTTGCTTATTCATTAGGGATTTACTTACGTTTTCACACATCAAACCACCTATAATGCATGTCTAAGATTTTAACTTATAAAAAAGTTACTTTGCATAGCACATACTTTTGCATGATAATAGCCGCGGCCACCGAACCATGGACTGTCCACTGCTGGACCACAAACATTTTACTCTATCTAACATCATCTGGAAGCATACATTAACTTGAAAGCCTTTTCATGGACCACCATGGGGTTTTAAACAGAACAAAAATTCTCTATATGCTCGACATGAAACGGCCTGCTAATAGTACTCTTAGATCTAAAAGTTTGCATTGTCAGTTTTTCAAACACAAAACGAGAGAGATCTGTTTCATGGGACTTAGCTAATTTATTTAGAAATTTTTTGAAGAAACAGGGCATGATCTTCTGATATAAGATCCTACCAATTTGTTGTCCCTCTGTCCCAGCAGGTTACTTACTTTTGCAAGTCGCATTGGCGGTTTGAGCAAACGTAAATAACCCGTTGGAAAGGAAGGAGGATTAAACAATGCAAGTTTATCTTATTGCATAATCTACTTTGCTGTATCGTATGGGCAGAACCGCCTTGTAGGCAGTGGGTAAAGATGTTGGTGTTGATCTCCTTTGTCATATGCCGCAGGTAATTACATAAAAAAATATGTGGCATATTTATCTTAGTGAATAACTCCAGATTAATCCACTACAAAGAAAACATTCCCACAGCTAATGTTGTATCTGCCAGGTGTAGAAGGTGCTTAATCAGCACTCAGCAGACACCCCAACAGGGTGGGCTATGTATAAACTTCACTTCATTCTAGAATAGAAACCTATATTAGATTTCGACAATTAAAATGTTTCCTATATCTGAAATAAGTACTAACTAACTCTGAACACCAGTGTTCTGAAGCCTAAGCAGAACTCAGTTTTAATCTCTATAGACCCAGTTCCAGGACAACAAGCCGATCTAATTGTCAGCATGAGTGGGATAATCAAAACACTCATAACGCAGGATATCAAAAGAACAATAGAAAAACTCAGAAAGTCAATTTGGTCTGAAAGTTTCACACTTCTCAGATAAAATATTCTGGAAGCATCTGCCTTTTATATCCATACCACTCCCACACAGATAATTGCACATTCGCCAATATTGCACCAAACATAGACATCCGAATTATTAACTATTTGGAACAACCACCAGGAAGCATCAACCCTACCATAGAAGCTGTCGCAATGTTAATAATAAAACCTTCCAGACCAATCAATACTAGTAAAAGGCTATCCCTAAAGACACAATAGCAAGTTGGAAATTCTGCAAATATAAATGATCCAGTGGAAACACAAGTATCAGTAGTTAGTACAGATGAAAATGCAAAGTTATCTACAAAAGAAAGAAAAAAAAAGGTTAAAAAAAAGGAACAAAAAGAAGCAACAGGAAATACTTCATATGAGACTAAAAAAGCTATTTAACACATTCAATGGTATAGCACAAATTCTACATTCTAGAGGAGATTTTCGCAAAACAAATTATCTCTCTTATTGCAAGCAAAGAGATAGAGTGGATTTACCCTTCACGACCAGCCATGCAGTGGAAATAGAATTCTTGGGGATGTAGGCCAGTAAGATAACGATCACTAATAAATCCTCCAGCACGAGCTGAATTATCCCAAGGAGGAAAGCATGGTAATGTCTTTCCCGAGACCATTCGAGGAACTCGCTTTCCTTCCAGCTCTTGCTGACCCAGTAGAAGAGAGATTTGTTGAAAGTTGAACTACCAAAAGTAAGGGACTTATAAGTCAGCCATAATTGATATCTTAGGCACCCATCCACACTAAATATAAGGCGTGATTATCTTCAAGAAACAAAGTTCTGACAATAGAATAAACTACAATGTCTCTTCAGGGGGAATCAAAAGCACAAACAATAAGATACATTCCGCCTTACTATGCTTTATGTGCAGTAATTTTTTTGCAGAAACACTGGAGCATAAACACTAAGAAAAACACCAATTGCCTGATGTAAAACATGTACATACCACAAATCCACAATCCATGTATTACAAGTAATGTAACCCTGGTACTCTAACTACTAAATACTAACGCTCTGGGAAAGCTACAATTTCAATCCGTCAAATCATTAGTTGGTAACTTGGGATATTAATATAGAAACCTGTGAATTAACTTTTTACATAAATGACCTGTTTGAACCTTTTCAAATACATAATTACATTAGTTGTCATTACCAACTTCCTATATTGGCAACACCTTAAAGAATTTTCCAATGGGAACTCAGACAACAGTAATAAGTATCTATGCCCATCATCTCAAGATGCATTTTCCTGGTCGGATAAAATAGCCCCATATGTATGACAGCAACAAAATGTGAAACTAGAGACGGTTTATTACGCAGGGGGCAGGGATGAGATTGAGGATTGTTTTATTCAAACTAACTCAAACGTGAAACTAGAGACGGTTTGTTACGCAGGGGGCAGTAATAGCATGAAGAATACAATTCTTTGGTAATATCTATCTATTCTGGAATAGACTTCTTTTCCTAATTCTTTGTTGTTGTATGCACTATGCAGCGATTAATTCATAAGTGGTTGCGTTGAACAGCAACCTGATTGTAAATATATTAGAACTAAACAAAGAAAACGAAGATCCTACATTCAAAGCAGCACACCTAAACAATTGTGCAGACAGTCAGCAACTTACAGTGCCTCCTTTTGCTCCAGAGAGTGTCATAAGAGAAAGGCAGTTCTTTCGGAATGGCTTGTTTAGGCCTTCAGGGAAAAGCTTTGTGACTGCTGAGGTCAATGTGTTAAGCTTGCTCCTCATCATACCATCTAGAAGAGCTATTGCAGCTTCACCATTACGTCGTATTGCTTTCTCAATTCCAGTTTGCATCTCAGAGGAGTCTGGATGAAAGAACAGATAGTGATACATCAATACAAACAAAATTATGCTGGAATAACAAGAAAGAACATTATTTGATCTGTTGTAACAGACACTCACGTGTTCATCAGGAGTTAAATTCACTAATTTCCTGGTCAGCCACCGAATCAATGATTAAACAAATACATGGTAACAAACATAAATAAATAGATTCTGAGTTCTGACACTTATACTGTAGGCCAACTTTAGAATGAGGACACTGTGACTTCGAGAACCTAATGCTTTTTAACTGAGGTCAACCATGCTGACATTGCATGTTGACATATATCTCACTGTCTTACAAGAACTAGAAATGTCTACAATAACCAAAGGGTCATTCCAGAAATCGACTGGTAGCAAAATGACATCAAATGGAAACAGAAGGAAAAAAGGTAAAACACTTATAGCGCAGTGCTTTAACATCACAGTGATATCACAATGCAACCCAACTTCTTGCTTGCCTATAATCTTTGCAGAAAGATATGTCTATGATGCATCCTTTTCATATCAAATCGGGTTGTGGTGGAAAACTTGGAAGTGAAACAGAAACTGGACAGGTTATTCAATTCATTCTGACTTCCAATGAAAATAATGACAAAAGCGTTAAGAAGACCGCAACTCCCAATACACAAATGATAGCCAAATCATAATAAAGAGTGGCAGTATAGCCTACCCAAGTGTTCATTCTGACGACCAATGAACTGTAGATGAACATCTTCACCAGAATTGAGGCAAACTTCAAGAAGTTGTTTTCTCTGATTGTCATAAGGTTGTAGAAGGAGAAGATCATCAACTCCACAAGTAAAACCATGCATCTAACAAATGAGAAAGAAATTTATTAGCAGAAGTCAAAATTCAATAAGTTATTCATCTACATTAACTGAAAGACAGGAAAAGGAAGATAAAATGACATGGCATGGTTACCTGCAAGAACGCTGTCAAAACGCGACTCAAAACAGAAAGCAGCTTTCCTGCAGCATTTGGCCCATACATCTCCTGCACAGTATGAATTAGACCATACTTGCCAAATTGCTCCTTGTCAATGACTCCTTGAACCAATTCATTCTTGTAAACAAACACAACATCCTCATCAAGACTGTGATCGGAATCCCTCTTGATTCCTCTATTAATGTCATCCTTCTTTCTGGACTCATCCTTCCCAAAATACTCCCTTGCAATTTTAGCACGCTTTTCAAAAGTAACAGGTAAATGATCTCTGTTTACATGATCTATAATGGCAGTCATGACCTAGAAAAAAGAAGATATTTAGACTGTCAACTTTTAGTCACAAGATGGAGATATCAGAACTCTACATCACTAGTGAACACCAGCGGTAACGTACTAAAACAGGCAATTTCAATAAGGGAAATGAAAAAGGACCTGCTTTCCCGTCCAAAGCCTTTGTGGTCTTAATATAGCTGGAGGATAGGCTCGTATAACATCTTCTGAATGCAATATCGATATTTTCTTACCACAGTTAGAGCTAAAAGATGGTGCACCAGAGGAACATACACCAGAGGTGTAAAGAAGTTCACTAAATTTATTCCAGGTAAGAAAAGTATCCCTCATCGTCAGAAGTACAGCGCCAACAATATGATCCTACTCAAGAAAAGGCAGATATGAGATGGACTCTAAACCAAGGCAGGGTTAAGACAAAGAGTACTGAGAAATATTATAAACAAATACAGCAAGCTTTAATAACCTGAATTAAAGCTCTTTTTGGATCACCACGAGTTGGGACTATGTACTGGTGATCAGCATTCACAATGTTGTAAGCTTCAGCACGAGATATCTCATCTTGAGGAAAGTGAACATTTATTTCATCACCGTCAAAATCAGCATTGAAGGAACTGAACGAAAACCATCAATGTGGTAGAAACAATTATCAGTGTCATACCTTTCAGAACAACATCACTAGAAAGTATCCGGTGCACAGGAGATAAAGGAAGTGGAATAAAAGAAAGGGACCTACTCGCAGTTTGCATAATGGAAACGAACAGTCTTCTCTCCAGGCAAAACTCGGACCTTAAGTGCAATAATACTCGGTTTGTGAAGTGTAGGCTGACAAAATAAAAAAAATCAGAGGGACCAGAGAAGCATAACCATGGGTTAATCAAAAAGAAATGTATCACTCAAAGCAAATATTATGAAAGTGAAAGTACTTCCTAAAAGCACAAACTCGGATAATCTGTCTAAACATGTGTACACCCACTCTAAATGCTACTATGACCACCAACGCGCATATGTGAAGCCTTTTGTAGAACAGAAAGAAGAAAGGAGGACAAGCTACCCTACAAAAATAATAAGCGACAAAGAGCTCCAACCTCATCAGATTACAGAAATTGGGACCCTTAAACGCCCCACCAGCTGTTAGCCCACAACAAAGCTAGATACGCGACCCTTCCCCAACTGTAGCCAGGAGGATGACTTAATCTAGTAAATGAGCATTCCTATGGCATCATTTAGAGGGAGGAAACACTATCATGTAATAACAATAACCTTAGCAGTTACGCACCAATGTATTGCCACCGGAAACCCGCCATGCACAATAGCTAGCAAGAAAGGAAGCACTATGTAACACATTCATTCTATCAACGACATATTCCAGTAAATGAGCTTTTTCCCCTCATACCTGGCGATTCACCAGAACAATGTCTCCATTGCGCAAGTGACGTGACACAACTTTCCCTTCATAATCATAATCAAAACCCTTTCCATTTTGTGTAACAATGCCTCTTGAAGAAGGTAACTTTCGAGAGACGGAAACACGGGTTTTCCTGTTAGGTGGTAGTTTCATAGTTGACATTTTATCGACATAGTGTGTAGCGCCAGGGTGAACCTCCGGCCCATTAACTATGGCCTCTCGTAAGATTGCCATATTCCAAGGTGTCACTCTCTATATGGACAACATAAAACTTCAGTTAGAAGCAGAAACTTAAATATCTTGATGTAAAAAATCAACCTAAATTATGAGAATAATAAGTATTCAGTCAGGAAAGTAGGTATATCATACTAATATAAGAAAAATTCTTTATTTTATTTCATGTATGTTTTTTGTTTCTTTACTAATATTCATTATTTAGTCATGTGAGAAGAGATTCTAAAAGACAATGCAAGAGAGACTTCAAATTTCAAAGAATAGCCAAAAGGCTTAATTGGTCAACCTTTAAAGTTTCTGAACTTTTCTAAACTTTCCTGAACTTTCTTGAAATTTTTTGAGAATAAAATAAAAAACGGTGTGAAGGACAGGCCCAATGTGGTAAATAATAGCTCTGAAGCGAGAATGGGTAGTTTCTCCAATGGTTTAATCATCTATTTTGAGTGCCAAACTAAAGAACTAAGTGTTATTGCATGTTGAACTGATTGGTCATATGCACCGTGGTTCAGAGTTTGACACTACCCATATAGGTGAACTTTTAGCATATTCGTTGAAACATGTAAGCAAAGAAACAAGCAGGTGACAACTCAAGTCACCGGCTCCCAGAAAGGGGAACAAATAATTGCTTCATAGTATGTAGATACTGACATGGTGTCAAACTTATCAAGTTAAGGAAGCAATTTTTTCCAGTAGAAAAGAGCTTAGCAATCAAAGATCAACTCTCACCTCAGGATAGGTCAACCTTAGAGCAAAAACAGGAGGAATACCGATCTCGTTGACAGCTAAATAAGGG
Source organism: Corrigiola litoralis (assembly GCA_901111285.1). Taxonomy (NCBI): domain Eukaryota; kingdom Viridiplantae; phylum Streptophyta; class Magnoliopsida; order Caryophyllales; family Caryophyllaceae; genus Corrigiola; species Corrigiola litoralis. Next base: position 22,291 of record CAAKMY010058147.1, read on the forward strand.
TCTGGTGAGATTACGGAACGACAAGCAAAATTCACTCGCTTCCCCATCATCTTCTGCCTAAACATGCCCTCCTTTTTCTCCAGCAATTGGCATATTCCAGAGGCCATATCTTTTTTACCTAGACCTGTTATCAAGCACAACATGAATGTCAGAGTCTGAGAACAGAATATGAATTCCATGACACAAAAACTACCACTAGTTGCTGCAGTTTTTTTCTATGAACATCACAATAAACATTCAAACAAACTAAAGGTCTATCTGGTTTATCCAACTTGATGTTTGTTTTTATTAGCAGTAATAATACATACAAGGACGCCAAGGGGATGACAGCACACCCATCATAAAAGGAGTACTGTACAAAAAGTTGTGCCCACCAGTTCTCATGTATGATTCTATCCACAAAATCAACAAAAGACAAGTGCCCATTCCAATGCAACATTTAGCTCCGGCTATACAACTTCGGCATAAATGAGGTCTGAACTCTTGGAGTGCACAAGCAACATCCTCAAAAATCTGAATACTCCTTCGTTTCTATGTGTGTAGTTGTGTACCACTACCAAATGGCACAAGGATCCATCTTTAAAATTTCACCAAACCAACCCCGCATCCTTCTTCTTTAAGATATAAGCAACTCTTACGGCTTGCAAGGATGAGCCCAATACATGCCAAGAAGGGCTAAAGATAAACGCCACATAGGGAGAGCCCAAGTGCAGGAAAGCAAGAGGTAATCAACAAACAGAACCCAAATTCAACCCAAATCCGAAGTAAAGCAAATGGAACACCACTAAAAGCACCCAAAAATTCAACGCAAAGGGTAGCTAGGAACACAAATCAGTTCAAAACCACCATAAAAGCATCCTAAAGTAGCAAAAGAACGATAGATCACATATATGAAACAATAGTCTTTCCCATGAGAAAACTAGCAATGGATCTTTACAATCCATCAGAACCACTTTAAGTTCCAAATTCAAGCAGTTTCAAGACCTGACAGAGACGGTAGAAGCATAAATCAAAGTGACACACTACGACAATTACATCCCCAAACAACAACATAACTATCATATAGATTCAAAGAGAGCTTTTTCAGTTAAGCAACTTACGGCCATCTTGAAATGTCCTTGAACATCAACCATACACAAATTCAAGTTCCAGTAGAACTCATGTCACTATAATCGGAACAATTGATGCTACACAAATGGAAGGCATCTCTACAGAATAAAGTTTATACTCCAACCCCATTAAATTATGACGATGAAGTGTTTGTATAACATAACCCTTCTGAAAAAAAATTCCACCCTCTTTACAGAGATACAGGTACATGGCATGAAAGTATTTAATTATACCCAACTAACCTAAAGAACTCCCATTTAGATGTGGAGCAACAATTGTACAGAACAACATCAATGAGCAGAGTTGAAAGTACCACCATTTAAACAAGGCAAAAAAAAACAACTAAATGAATCAATGTAATGATGTGACCTCACCTGATGCCGTTTTGCTATCAAACAAAATATTTATAGACTCTTGAAGCTTCTTCCAGCTTTTAATAATTAAATCATTAGTATCAGGAGACGTGGAACGCTGCTCATATGCATTTGCCAAGGATTTATTGGAATCTAAAACCTTCTGCAGTAGAACGGTTTGAGGATGTTCCATCACCTAATAAGAGATACTCGAATCAAAACCTATCTTTAATTATTGTTTGTGCAGATGAAAAGTATCCCAGGTAAAACCATATAAGATGAATGATAACAAAAGGTCAAGAACATAAAACTAACAGCATGCCAAAAGCAGTCAGTCAGATTTATAAAAAGCAGTTTTGTTACAAATAATATCAGGCCGAACAAAAACAAAAGAAGAAGAATGATCATTTAAAGAATCCTGAATGTTTGACATTCACTATCACGACATGCAAAACTTAAAAGTTCAACCCTGTACACAACAGTCCACTACTAATTTCAGAAAAATTTGTTATAGCATGCAAGAGCAGAGAAAGATGAAACAGAAATCACATAGGGGGTGGAAAGAGAGCAAAGGACAGACAAAGGATTGACCATCTCTATTTCAAATGTAGCCTTTTCAACGTTTATATGAATTATATCTTAAAAGGCCTCTGGTACTTGATCACATTTCCTAAGAAACAGGATACAAAAAGGATGGGTGCCATTCTCCACTATGAAAGGATTTTCGAACAAAGAGGTAAATGCATCACCAGTCTCACATTCTATTCTAATCTCCAACCTCTAAATCTCTAAAAATCTCTTCATCTAGCACCCATAAGTGCCGATAGCAATGTTACATCTGGTAATGGCTGGTATGGCAGGAATTTCAATTTGTTAACCCTTGCCTGTGGTGAAGGTTCAAAGCATTGCTTTAGTCAATACACTACCGAACACTTACACAGCACAGTTAGAACACAGAAAAAAGTAAAATTTTCAAATTCCTATTTCTATCACCACAGGGCTCGAAAGATCAATTTAATACCTATGAGATATCTCTTACTCAACTAGCAACGGTCACCAGAACTATGTGTCCGCTTCTATGCTCCTGGAAGAGACCAATTTGAAGACAACTCAAAACTAGTATTCACCTCCTTGGCACATTTCACTTCCATCTTCTACTGACATTTCTTTTCTAAACTAGATTCTCCAGAGTAGAATATAAGAAAAGACAACTTTCTGCCGAGAAACTCATTTAGTCACCCCTTGTCCCTTGATATACAATTCAGAGTTCATTAATCTCACTAAGATACCAACACTCTATAAAGTCTGGCTTCTTAATCCTGAGACAGCCAGATCCCCAATCTACGACATTCTGACAACCTCAACATACATTTCCCTAAGTTGGCTTCACCTTCTCATAACTTATTGAGTAGCATAGATACAGTACAGAAAACATCAAGACTATCCTCTTATAAGAACACTAAAGCACTATGTGCCATGCACAGAAGCAAACGAAATTCCAAGTCACAGAACTAGGGATTCAAGCATGATCTCTACGTCAGGGAAATAGAAGTACAATGAAATATGAATCTTTACCGAGCCCATGCCTTAAAAAGTCAACAATAACTGCAAGATAATGAAAACAACACACTGACTACAAGGCAGTAAGGCACCCAAATTAACTACACATAGACAATACAAAATACAGCTCATACTTACTGAATCACCTCCTTTAGAGGGAGGACGGAACTTTGTGGGAGGCACAAGAAGGTTTTTTATAAAAAACATCATAAAAGAGGACGTCTGCTCTGCATCTAGCTTATGTTGCTGAATATCACTAATGAAGGAGCACAGTCGAGCCTCATTTTCCCATAGACGCTCTAGTATGCCTTTGACCTGAAATCTCATGCCTTCAGTAAACAATATATATTATAGGCCTTCACTAATTTCCATATAGATAACTAGAATATGTAATAAAATTTGACCAAGGCATAAGAAGCTTAGACACTCTATGACACCAAGACTTATTACAAATGACCTAAAGAGAGAAAGACCTTACTTCTGGTGGGAAGAGAGAACGTGAACCTTTCCACTTCGACAATTTTGATTGAATATCCTTTTTCTTCTTTCGATTTTTTGATTTTCGTGCATTCTGATCTTCAGCATTTTCTACTTCTGATGCAAACATTTCATCATCTACTTCATCAATTGCCCCATCTCTCATCACGTTAGCTTTAGCACCAGCATCAGTCAGGCCACCCTACAAGAATTACGCAGAAATATATCCAATAAGAAGAGGAGAAGAGAAATATCAGGTAAAGGAATCAAGGAAGATTCACACCAGATAAACAGGCCCTCTAATTAACATTTTGGTCAAGGATAGGAAATTAGAAAGAGCAGAAGCAAAACCCGTACAGCCAAATTGAAGTAACAAATAAGAACAGTTTAAAATGTTGACAAAGGATGTGAACCTTTAGAATGCCTACAAAATCTGGTATAGTAGGTCAACGAGCCAAGGAAGAATCACACCAGATAAACAGGCCCCTCTGTTTAACATTTTGGTCAAGGATAGGGAATTAAAAAGAGTGGAAACAACATATTGAAGCTACAAAAAAGAACAGTTTAAAATGTTGATAAAAGATGTTAATCTTTAGAATGCTTAGAAAAGAACACTATACCAATGGCAAAAAAAAAAAAAGGGTAACGTCTGGATAATTTAGTAAAGCTATGCATGCTTGAATTTTTTTGCTCAGTATGCACCATTTCCTGGATAGAGGTTCAAATGAATCAACTGAACCTCAAACCAGATACTAGCTTAGAAAAATCTGTTGTTCACAATAGACATCTGACTACAGCTATGTGCCTTATACGAAGACTCAACTAGCATGTCTGAGTGATATGTAAGACCTACAATTAAGTCATAGCCTCATAGGTGTATCATATTATTTTAAAAACTTATTATACAATCACTAAACATCAAGAAGATACTAACAAGTCTTTTGTTGAGCCCCATATGGTGATTTTGGTTGTTAATCGTATTTACAGCATGGTTGATCCTTGATTCAGATAGCAATATAGGAAACCAAACACATGAAATTCAAAATTCTTTGCTGGACTAATACAAGGCACATAAAAGGATGACAAAAGGATTTCATTGATTGAAACAGCTTAAGAGATGGCAACCAGCATGCATTAAATCCAGTTGTACAAGGTAAACCTGTTCTCATACATTAATATATTGACCTTTCTTTTTTACTTTTTTTTTATAAAAAATGATGGTCATTAGAATCATAGGCTGCCGCTGCCCAAGAGCAACACCATCCTCTCAGCCCTCAAAAAAAAAAATCCATTTTCCAATCTTTTAAAAACACCACGAGCTGGCTCCACTAGATGACATATGTCTCTGTCGAACATTGAAGAGCATAAATAACACAAGGAATAGTACTTCATAAACAAGTAAATGAATAATACCATAGTAACAATAGGACCAAATTAGCATTCTTGTAAACTATGTACATCCTACAGATATAACACCTTATAGCACATTGAGAAGAGTAAAATTAATCACAACTTAAGAGCTAAAGACCAATGAGAACATACCAACTCAATCCAACCGAACATAGGTTTAGTAACAGGAGGAATGTTGGCTTCACAACGTTGACATTTGCCGCTTCTTCTCTTCAATACACTACTCAAAACAGAATGTGCTTCACTAAGCTGAATAGAGGTCCAATCTTGCTGATCCTTGTGATCAGGAGCTTTAATGCTTTCATCAGTCTCACTTGTCGAAGGTTCTAAACTTTTGGCTCCAATAATATCACCCTTCCTTATGAGATTCAATTGAAGTATGTACTCATTAACCTGCACATGCAAAATTCAAAATTAGATACAGCAAACAGTATAGAGAAGTGTAAAAGAGAGAACAGATACAAATGTCACTAGAGCAATGAGTAGAGGTAAAACATAAACACTTGCCTGTTCTTCTTTAAATCGGAAATGGTAGCAACTCAAACAGGTGTTCTGTAGAAGTCGGTACAGCATATTGAACAGCAACGGGTGGTAAACTGAAACCACGAGATCTATATGACCACAATGTCCAGGGCAGAAGAAGGAACGCAGACCACAAGTTTTACAACTGCACAGCCATTTTATTTTTATTAACTTTTTAAGCAATTGAAAAAAAGAAATTGTTGATAGAACTTTGAATAAAAAAACTTTAAAGCACTGTGAACCTTCAAAGTTTGCGAAAATTATCAATTACTTGAACTTTGAAGCGTTTTAATCATACCAACAAGCTAAAAAACCAAAAGAACTATATAGTTTGAACTTTAAAGCATATAATTAATCAACCAAGTCGTTTCCTACTTCAACCTTTAAGCCCATAAGATGTTGATAGAACTTCATATTCTACGTCATCTAGCACGATAAATAAAGCATCTTAATCATACTTCCCTCACAACAAGCTAAAAATTCCAAGAAAAGAACTAGCTCAAGTGGTTAGAGCTCTCTTGCTCCAATCATGAGGTTGGGGGTTCGATTCTTATCAGTGACGTTGTACGCACATTTCAGACCAAAAAACAAACAAGCTAAACAACCAAATGAGCTATAAAATGTGAACCACAAGCCCAATAAGATTCGACATCAAAAATATGGTTCAAGACCGACTCTCGCTTCCGAGTTCAACCAACAACTTACTTAAGCTAAATATGCACTTACAAGGCAACAAGTGTCCTAGTCAACATAATTCACCAACAAGCTAAAAAATTAAAAACAAAACAGCACATTGTATAAAACCACGAAACTCGAGCTCAAAAACAAAAAGGGACACGTACGGAGTCTGCTCCTAGTCAATATACACAAATTCTTAGAAAAAACCGTCTACTTTTGGGCCAACTCCTAAATTTCTTAAACTCCCCAGAAGCCGAAATTGAGTTATAGATTTATATGTCTTTATTGGGCCAGCATGGCTCCGTCTACTTTCATCATAAAAGCGGTCTCCCCCAAAGGCTTTCTGGCCAATACAATTCACCAACAAGCTAAAAATAGATAAACAATACAACGTAAAAAGCACGAGCTAAATGAATACGAGCCCGAGAATAAATGGACACGTACGGAGTCTGCTCATCGGAGGGACCTAAGGCGGGGTCGTAAAGACCAGCAGGCTCAGGGCGGCCAACGCCATTAAGCAAGTCCCGGTTCGTGATTTTCTGGACACTGAGCTTCTTCACCTCCTCGTCGCTGTAAACCCCGAAGCGGACCGACTTCACCATCTCCGTCCCCATCTGTAAAGCCACCAACCCAACTCAACAAACAAATAAACATATCTAAAAAAAAGAATATAATAAATTACAATGCTTTAGATAATATTAAGTAATTTTTTGGAATATAATTACCTCATTTGCTACAAGAGACATGGGTTTAAGGAGGGTTTTAGGGAGAAATGTTTTTTTTTTTTTTGGAAAATGAAAAGAGAGGGAGGGAAGCGTATAGGGTTTTAAGGGGGTTTTGGACAGAGTGAAGGCGGACTTGTTATTCTGTGGCTAACTGGGTTTGACTGTGGCCATGATGTATTGACAGAAATATTTCCAAAAATATATCAATTGAGGTGAAAAATTGCTCAACAAGAGCTCTCTATAAATGAATTTAGAGCTGGTAATCGGGCGGATCGAGTTATATGGAGGTGGAGTTGACTCGGGTCGTTTATTTTTCGGTTCGGGTTAGGGTTGGTTTCAGGTCGGGTCGATTTTGAGTCAAATTAATTTGGGTCGAGTTTATCTTCACTATAATATCAAATTAATGATATTTAATTCAACATCGTATATTAAATTTTAGAAAATAGTACAAAAACAAATATTGTATAAAACAAACTTACTTGATTTTTGATTCTCGATGAGAATCAACTATGATTCAATCAAATTTGTGTTCGACATCTGTATCGGGTTGGGTTATGTTTCGGGTTGAGTCAGTGTCCAGTCGGGTCTGTTCTAGGTTGAAAATTTTCGAGTTGTGTAGGGTTTTGGTCGATTCAGCTCAGTTGTGCCAGCTTTATACAAAATTATCCATAAGCAAGTCATTATCGTGATTTTGCTGATAATAAGGAGGTTAAAGTAGTCATTTTAAGAGATAAAGCAAGAGTAATATGGATAGAGAAATATGTGGGCCCTCACCATTTATGGATGGTTTCATCCAAGGGCGGCTCTAAATGTATCATTCCTCAGTTGAGGTCACTTCGTCAAAAGATGAGTATTTCAATTTTTTTGCAACTCAAATTTTTATGTACAAATTATGATTATAAATTATATGAGATGATGACTCACCGTGCACTAAACTAATGCAAGACTCACCAGGGAAAAAAATTTAGGGGACATGTGCATCTAGTTATCTAATTATTTGTGCGTGTATTCTTTGTATAGAATCATTTAGGTCACTAGTCCGCACCCTTATAACTTTTTTTTTTTTTGTAGTCACTACTATAGAGTTTAAGGGCTAACTAGCTCTTTGGCATGACAATGCTAGGGGTTTTTAACTGTTTTTTTATTAGAATTTTTTTTCTTTCGCATTTTTCTGATTATTTACATATTGTTATACATTTTAGTATATATGGATGCATACGTTTTAGACTTTGGTTCTATGCTTTAGTTTTCATCGTACAAGAATGATATTTTGAAGCTAATAATAATATGTATATAGTATTACTTAGGAAAATTGGCATAGAATAATCCAACCTATAGCGCTTTGTTTTAAAATAATCCCAACTATGGTTTTTTTCAGAATAATCCTACTTTGTACTCATTTTTGCATGTATTGCTCCC
>CAAKMY010058161.1:0-11910 GCA_901111285.1 Corrigiola litoralis
TCAGCTAATCTTTACCAAACATCTTACACAACCCGACAATGGCATTACTTGATCAAACCCATTGATATGACCCCCGCTACCCGCTAATACAACCTGCCACTCGCTAATGCACTCCGTTACGGTTTAAGTTATCGATGGTAAAAATACGAGCTCAACAAATGTAATAAAGCATCGATCCATTAGCTTATGGAAATAAAATTATACAGGCCCACAGGCCCATCTATAAATAGGTCCATTCCTCATAAGTGGATGGAACCACATAACCCAAAACTCGTGCCCGCCGTCGAACTATTGACCCTCTCTCTCTCTCTCTACATTTCCTAACGTAAGCTCTTTTTTACTTTTCTTTTTTATTTCTCTTTTACATTATTTCATTTTTATTTTTATTTTTATTTTGCTCATTTTCATTTCTCCATACTCATCATCAGATCTTAGATCTCTTTTTATTTCTCATTAATAATCATATCCTAACTATATGTACGTCATAAAAAGTAGGAATTCACTTTTCTCTCTATTTCCTTTTTTTTTTATTTTTATTATTATGTTATTTCAGGGAGATATTGACCTATTTGTCGATCTAGGGTTTCGGGTTTTTTGCCCGATTTTATTTGATCTGGGTTTTATCTGTATGTTGTTATTTTTATTGGAATTATCGTTTTAATGTATTTGTTGTTCATTTAGGGTTTCGGGTTTTTTGCCCGATTTTATTTGATCTGGTTTTAATTTCTGTATGTCGTCATTTTGATTGAATTTTTGATTGAATTTTTGATTGAAATGATCATTTTTATGTATATTTGTTATTGATTTAGGGTTAGATTAAGCTACGGGTGCTAGATCGATTTATGTGAATTTATATGTTTGTAATGTTGAGATCATTTTTTGTTAGAAATTAGCTAATTTGTCGATTTAGGGTTTCGTGAATATGTTGATTGAATACATGATATGATTTGTATGTGTGAGTTGATGTTGATTAATTTGATGATTTTCTTATATGTATGTGTTTGTAATGTTGAGGACATTTTATGTTAGAAATTCGCCAATTTTGTCGATTTAGGGTTTCGTAAATTTGTGGAAGGGATATGATCTTACGTGTTTATGTGAGTCGATTTTGATTATCTTGATGGGTTGTTATTGTTGTAGAGTAATTCGCTCATTTTGTCGATTTAGGGTTTCGTAGTTTTGCGTAAAGGATATGATGTGATTTGTTTGTGTCAGTCTATTTCGATTAATCTGATGTGTTGTTATTGTTGTAGAGTGATTAGACGGATCGGAGTTTTGATTGATTTTTTTGTTATTTTGGTGAATGTAGAGTTTAGAAAGATGGGGTTGTCGTTCACGAAGTTGTTCAGTAGGCTGTTTGCCAAGAAAGAGATGAGGATTCTCATGGTGGGTCTCGATGCGGCTGGTAAGACCACCATTTTGTACAAGCTCAAGCTTGGAGAGATCGTCACCACCATCCCCACCATCGGTATAACTTTCTCACCATTTTGCGCTTGCATTTGTATAGATTTGATTGTTTGATCAGTGGCAGCTGATTAGAGCTGTTTGATGCAATTGTTATTGTTGTTGATGCTGTGATATCTGTCATTTTGTTGCTAATTAGGGTAAATAACGATCGTCGACAAGGAAAAATTTGAGTTGGTTGAAGTTTGGTTTAAGATACTTGCTGGAAAATGTGTTTGTCAGGACCGAACTGAGACTTATTTTCAGTGGGAAGCTGTGATTTGATACAGGGTACTGGAAATTTGTCTCTGCACTTCATTTGAGGTCTAGAATTGGAGATCACAATTAGAGTCAAAATTGTGGTTTGAAGTGATATTTGTTGATGAAATTGGATCATCTAGTGTTGCTTTGAAATGTATATGTTTGTAGGTTAAATTGACGCGAGTAGGCTGGCTTTTGTATCTAGATTTATTGGTTCTTTTGTTGATCTGATTGTGAGAGAACAAAGGTGATATCGGACAGTTGAGGGTTTGATTGTCGCATTTTTGGGTGATTCTGTCTACAGTTTGGTATTGGTTTAATTGGTCTGAGGATTTGTCCTTGTTACTTAATGCTTTGAGAGTCTGAGTTTGCTGCCAATTTGATTTGGGACTAAGAAAAGTGGTTGATCTGGAGGATAGAAGCATAGGATCTGGCACTATAAGGTTTATATCTTTGTAATCTGTCAGATATTTGTTAATTTGAGATTGTGAGGTTATCTTGGTCCTTGGATAGTCTTCACTTGTCATAGAATTGTTATTTGTTAATCGTCGCCTTCTACGTAAAATTGGCTTGACTGCTGTAGAGAGCCTGTACTTACTAATCCCATTGCATTAGTTGGTTCAGTTTTTGTGTTATTTTTTTTAATTAGCTATATCCTTTATGATTAAACCTGACTTTACTGTTAGGCAATTGCTTTATTATGTCTATCATCATATTAACCGGTTCTATTTTCTTTCTGTATAGGATTCAATGTTGAGACTGTTGAGTACAAAAACATTAGCTTCACTGTGTGGGATGTCGGGGGTCAAGACAAGGTAATGTGGTTTCTTCTATCTCCTTCTAATTTTTAAGATTTCTTTGCTTTTATACTTTGTACAAGGGGTCTTTATATCTTTCAGTTAGGAAAGTAATACTTTCTTTAAGGTTGGGATTTGAGAATCGTGTTGCTTGGTTTTATTTGTGTGCATGTCTGGAGAGTTGTTTTAGTCTGACACTGTTGGCTTTCTGAAGAATCAGGCGTAAGGGAAGAAATTATTGAGAAATCTGATCACAACTTATATAAAAGCACTCGTATTGCAAAGAATCTCGTTTTAATTAGCGAAGTTCTGATTACCAGTTTAGTTCAAGCTATTGTAATTTGGTTGTGTGTCTGGACTTACCTAGTGTTGGGTGTAGATTTCTTGAAGTTAGATTGTTGAATCTCCTTGTGACTTTTGCATCATTAAGATTGAGTGGTGGTCTTTTCAGCAAAATCAAAGTGTTCTAGACTTCTAGGATTTCTACATCTTAAAGGGATGCTTTTTGATGTTTCAACCTCGTGCTTGTAGATAGATTGTGCTTATAGACGGTCATGTGCTGATTGTGCTTTTTTTTCCATCAGCACTCAACATATTCTTAAGCTATAATATTTGCCACCTCGTCTTTCAGTTTTCCCTATGTTATGTGAGGGAAGGCTATCCATGCTGTGGCACATATCTCACACTTGATTTTTGGTTTTCCTCTTCTGCTGCTTCATTCTGTGTGCTTTCAGTTTTCTCTAACAATTTATTGGAATATCCATGTTGGGGTAGACATCAATACCACCAAGACATCAACATGAGAAAGCATTATTCTTTTGTTAAACTGATAAGATTTGTGTGCTTATGGACGGTCTTGTGCTGACTTTTCTTTTCGTCTGCACATAACAAATACCTAAGCTACAGTTACTTGCACCACATATTTGATTTGACTTTCTGTTCTTGTGACTGAACGTCTAATGTGTGCCAAATATTTATCCTAGTCACTTTTTATTTTTATTGGCCAAATATTTATCCAAGCCACTTTTTATTTTTATTGAGAAGCTGCTTTATGCTTATGTTTGGTCCAGTGCTGATTGGATATTTTGAATTAGCACTCTACGTCTTCATAAGCTAAATTGACGCGGGCTTCCTTGTTAATCTCCTCGCATTTTGCTATTGAAATGTGGATTCACTTGTGGCTCACATTAAACATTTTCTGCTACATTAAAATTGTTTTTGCTTTATGCTTATCTATGGTCCAGTGCTGATTGGATATTCTTGAATCTGCACTCTACGTTTTCATAAGCTAAACTGAAATGGGCTTTCTTGTGAATCTCCTTGCTCTTTTCCATGCAATTTGATTCACCGTTTGCTCACATTTTAAATGAAGTCACCTGGTTAGTCTATTGCATGTACAAGTATTTTATTCTGATTATTTTGTGGAAAACCAGATCCGACCTTTGTGGAGGCATTACTTCCAAAACACCCAAGGACTCATCTTTGTGGTGGATAGTAATGATCGTGATCGAGTTGTTGAGGCAAGGGATGAACTGCACAGAATGCTGAACGAGGTAAGAAACGACTTGGGAATTTAAGACTGAGTATATTTGTTAGATTTACTCATATCTAGGGTGTGATGTTTCTCATGTTTGTCATGTGTTTTTATCCAGGATGAGTTGAGGGATGCTGTCCTCCTTGTCTTTGCTAACAAGCAAGATCTTCCAAATGCAATGAATGCTGCTGAGATTACTGATAAGCTTGGTCTCCACTCCCTTCGTCAGCGTCACTGGTGAGTTACCTTATGGCGATATGCTGTGCTTTAATACTTGGTGTTCCCCGAAGAAGCTATTTTCTGTTGTTTCTGTCAAACATTAAAGGCTGACTCCAATTTTGTTTCCTTGACAGGTATATCCAGAGCACCTGTGCCACTTCTGGTGAGGGTCTTTACGAGGGACTTGATTGGCTGTCTAACAACATTGCTAGCAAGGTGAGTATCTTACTTGCACAATTTTAACATAAAAAATGGAGGTGCAGTTTCGTATCGTATGTTTAATGATTTCTTATTTATAACAATCTCTTTATTGTGGCAGGCATAGATGATTGGACCTGACTGAGCTTAGGATGAGTGTATTGTGGATCTTGATAAACTGTTGAAGTGGGAGATGTTCTCGAGCTTCGGTCCATTTTGTTTTGCTTTCTTATGTTAACAATCAGTCACAACAGTGGTGATGGTGTCTATGTGATTATGCATATGCAGCTTTTGTTATTATCATAGAGAATTGCTATATTCAATACTTTTGTAGATTCACAATAACTGAAATGTATGCAGGAAAGAGTTTCTGTGACATGTTTATATATATTGTGACGGTGACATTCTTTTGAATCAATATCGGAGTTTGAGTATATGGTTTCTGTTGGTCTTTCCTGCTCATATTCTGTGTTCGTGGGTATTACACTTGTGAGCTGCTTTCATTGCGATGGATAGTTTGCTGTTTTGTCCTTATTCCTGATGTGCGTTCAACGGTTGCATAACGACATCAGTTTGCTGTTAGTCTCCTTTTATCTTCGGAAAGGGTAGAAATTGTATGGCCCTTGTAAGATTAGATCTTTGCCTCTGATGTTGATATTTGAACTTTCAGAAACTTCTATCGGCATCTGAGTGAATATTTCGATATAGGTCTAAGCAGAAGGCTCCATCATAAGATTTGACCCTGATTTCTTCTAAAGAATGCATAATGAAGGGGCATGTCAAAGAGAAAGTAAACACAGTGAATAACTATGTATGTGTGTTGTGTTCGTTTTAGAAGTGTAATTGAAACAATGCTCTAAACAGATAGCTCCAACTTTGGCTAAATATTTATTTAGTTGTGTATTTGGTAAATAAAATAAGTTTGAACTTCTACTGAGGCTCAATCGTTGAAGGACCTCGAACATGGGCATTATGAAGTTTTATGGTGACTTGTACAATGTGCAGCTGCTGTCTTAATCAACCAGCGGGAGTTGAACGATATCGAATAGATGTTTTGATTAACTGATGTGTACCAACTGAGCTAACAAAGTAACAAGCTATTTGAGATGCCTACAATCCAGTAGTAAAAGATGAACGAGACGCAATGTGTGCAGTTATTACTTGGTGCTTAGCTTCCTAGCCTTCCTGGCGCCCCTTCTAATAATGAAGAAAACGCGCAAATCTAATTTGTCTAGACATGGGGCCAAGATGTCTTAAACTTCCAAGATTTTTTAACACATCTTAATTTTGATTTATGAACGGTGTCCCTGGCACCCGTTGGTAGCTTCAATTTTAACGAGAAACAATAATTTGTCATGCACAAATTCTCGTGATAGCTACAAAGTTTTGATAAAAAAAAAAAGAAGCCAGTCACCAGAGTTAACATTTTACAAATTACAAAGTCATTGCAAGATCACTTGGGGGATTTGCTGCCAAGATCGAAGGATTCTTTTTCGCTTTATGACAAGGAACTACAGAATATAAAAATTCCTGAATGCTCTGCTAGTCTGCTATATAACCGTGTATGTGTGTGCATTCTAAAACTACCATTCCTGTAGTAGATACGCCTTATAGCTTATGCCTTGTAAGTTTGAAACTTAGAAGGAGAATAAAATTATCATCTCAGAACTCTATTTGAGCTGAAGATGAAGTTTTCTTCACCAGTCCCAGCAACAGTGGAATGAAGCCTTCCAGCAGCCCATCCATTGTTCACTACACGAACCGCTGCATGGGCAGGATCACCAATTACCCGGCTTCCATCGACTTGCTTCTCAAATTCCGGAAGGCCTTTTGCTTTCCTTTCTTTCCTTCTTGCTCTGTCCTCGTCTCGTTCTTTTCGCAACCAACTCTCTACTGTCCTCTGCAAGAAGAAAACGTGTCACACAAGAGCCACTCAAACGATTTGTTTTTGTCCAAGGCTAGAAGATCATGTTGAATAGAAAGCACCTCGACAGATAAGATCGTAATTTCTACCAAAAAGACAATATGACATGAACGTGAAGTAAGCTAAAACAAGGGGGGTAGAGGAGGATTTACCATCAGTGACTTCTTGCTTGTCTCTTTTACTTTATCCATGGACGAAAACAGTTGTAACCTGCCATGAGCAACATACACCTGCAGAAAATTGTAGACGTGTTTAATAAACAGGAGAGACCGATGGAACCTATGATCCCGTTGAAAATCACAAAAAGTCGATTCAACCCACAATATGTGATGGCCAGTTCTCAAGTCCATCAAAGATATGTGTTGCATAGATGATTATAGCTCCCCGCTCATCACATTCCTTTTTAAGAAAGCTAAGAAGGTCAGCCCTTCCCAGCACATCAAGATCGACAGTTATTTCATCAAGTAGAAGGACCTATTCAAAAAGAGCAAGGTTTAATCAAACATAAGATCACCAAGCACTATCTCAGAAGAACATATCTCGAGTAACTGCGATAGATACCTTGAATGGCTTGAGGAGACCCATGCAGATTTGCACCCGTCTTCTCTGACCATCAGAGACCTTGTGCATCCTCCAAGAGAGATCAATGTCCAGCACCTAATTGCAAACAAAAATATATTATAGCAGACTAGCTGTAGCCATTACAATTCTGCTCTCTGCACAAATTTAAAAATATAACAAAATTGTTGAATTGAGGTTTGGAAAAAAGTAGTTTTGATTCTAAAAATTT
Organism: Corrigiola litoralis; assembly: GCA_901111285.1. NCBI lineage: Eukaryota > Viridiplantae > Streptophyta > Magnoliopsida > Caryophyllales > Caryophyllaceae > Corrigiola > Corrigiola litoralis. The sequence continues at coordinate 7,167 of CAAKMY010058161.1, forward strand.
GGCTGGATCTGGCGGACAAATCCAGTCTCTTCTAGCTTTGAGGTAGAGATGTGAAAAATCTACTGGGTGGAAGGTGGATGAGAAGCCTCTGCTCCCCTCCTTGATTCTCTTTGCAGCATGTAATATGAACTAAAGCAGTAACTGCTATGGGATATCCTTTTTTATCAACGCCTCAAAAAGCCACAAGCTGAAAGCTTCATTTATTGATTATGTTTATGTAATCATTCTAGAGGAAGCTAGTATTTATATTCACCACTAAACCATTCTAAACACAATTAAATCTACCTAAAAACGATGGATTCGCAGGACCACAACAACGATAAACACGTTATTTATGGCTGAGCAACAAAATTCTTCTTCTATAATGTATAGCTTCTGTAGGCTGACATGGCGTTCAAAGTCTTAATGCAGTTGGTCACTCCCTAGGTCCAAGTACCATACTAACCTCTACAGTCACATATCACAGTAGGCATTAAGAGTTGAATTTTTTTTTTTTAAAAAGGAAGAAGCTATGAAAAATTGGTAAAATGACTCAACTTAAGCAGGAAAGACCATAGGGTCGGACCTTTATATTTTCCCAAATTGTTGTATCTGAGAAAACCAAGTTTAATTTCCTGTAGATGTGGACGAGGCCAAGCAAATAAGCCTCACATCGTGCTTGGATCGAAGATAATATAGAGCAAATGAAGAAGGGAAAAAATTGCTGAATTATTTTACAGGTCAAAATGGAAACACTTATTCAGAAAGGAAAATACTTATCTGAGAGGGCAATACATTCAAGAAGTGCTCAGATTTATAAGTTGGGGGTGGGCGAACACTAGTCAATATGACTATACAAGTCCAGTGACATATAGTCCAGATATCTCAATAACTTAAGCTATTTCAAGTGCTTTCTAAGAGTTCTTGCTCTGTTGCCAGCAAAATTCCATGGTGTGTATCTAGATAGCATGTGATGCAGAAGATGAGGCAAGAGGGGCTTTATGCTGGACATGTCAAGAAGGAGTTCATAGAAACTCAGCTATGTAAACTGATTAAATTTTGCAGATGTGACCAAAAAGTGTAGTCCGGTGGAAAATCCAGTGAAGGGCAACAAAGTTCCTCGACGTAACATTGAGTCATCTGATCAAAAGACAGAGGTCATCCCCGTGCTGATGGAAACAGAAAAGAGAGAGGAAGATCACAGAATGTCATTTCTCAGCTAGAAACCATTCTCATATGAAACGGGGCAAATTCCAACTAGGATGCAAATGAGTTGCATTTTAATGCTTCATGGCATTCCAAATCTGTAGACTGTAGGAGCAGTGAACTTATATGTGTAGCATATCCGCTAGGGATGATAAATAAGCAAGCCATTGTGCAGCCAGAACAACCCTTCTAACTAAGTACAAATGAAGGATAAATTATCCAATCAGTCACTAGTTGCCCAAAATGATGGATAAGATGAGCTATAAAGCTATTAATCTCTTCCGTGAAATGCAGCAAATAAGCTCAGCCAAGCAAGATAAGGAGCGAAAGGAGATAAAGGTTTCTACTCAGTCTAACATAAAGAAACTAATAGTTATCTGTCATTATGTTGTGATTACAGATCTCAAAAGTGGACTCTGCTGAATTCGTCTTCCTTGTCATAAGCATTAATTATTATCAGTCATCACAATAAATTTTATAATGCCAGATTGATGATATAATACATGTTTGTAGACTTTCGTTAAAGATGAGCAAGAAACATTTGGCATGTGAAAGGATAGAACAAACAAACTTCAAGAAGCAACACCCAGTCACCGGCAAGCTAATCTATAAAGATTAATGAAGCATCAGATAAGTGATCACCCTTTTCTTCCCCTAATTCATACTCCCCAACAGAGGGAGAAGAGAAAAATAATGAGATAACACCGGACGGCAGCAAATAGCCTAATTCATATAATTCTTGTCAAATAAGGCTCTTTCTACTGTTGAATAACAATACAGTTTTCAGAGTGTTCTGGTTCTAGGAAGAGGACCGAGGAGCAGATATCAATAAGCAAAAAAAATTGAAAGTTTATGGGCCTATAATATCAAAGACTGTTTCAGTTCTGAAGTGCAAAATATCTCAGCCGCTTTCCACTTCCTCTTCCCCACACCGTATGGGGATTTTTGATCAAGGGAGGAGGCCCAGGGGTAGCAGAAAAATTGTCAACAGTATTTACGAGAAACATGTTCTATATCTCAATGTGAGTTCCAAGCACTTCAATTGCCAAATACTTGTCATTACTTCTAACAGGATGCCACCTTTACTAACATCTCACAATATGGATGAATGCATATGGAGCACCAGTAACATATTATTGACGATTATGCTATGGCATACCTTGATTAGTTCAGCCCTTCTCCCAGGATCTATACCTGCTACCCCAAATATCATTTTCTCAGCAGAAACATCTATCTGTATTGATACTTCAAATCCCGCAAATGCAACTTCTCGCTTCCACTGCACATACCATAGAGACATAATAAGAATAACTCCTCAGCTAGTGCAAACATGTCCCCATTCTAATCTTTCAAACTTGACCATTTAATTGCTATCAAGTGCTTGAACTGGCACACACATTCAACACAAAAGACAATTACAAGGATGTGCAATTATCTTGTGTCACAACACATATACGTGTTGTCATCCCTAATCTTCATGAAAAATGACAGGTAATGCAAAACAAGACAGCAACTTCACCAGATCAAAACAGAAATACTAATAGCATTATGACTTATGAGAGTCAAAGCGAGCCATATTAGTGAAAATATATCTAAACAACAACAACAACAATTGAGTAAGATCCCTGTCCAATAAGTTAGCCGGCCTAACTGCATAAGGTCCATATGTAGGCAATATTATCCCTAACTACATTAACAACAAAAAACAACCCACTATGGATCCTGCTCAAAGGCGGGGAGATATAGGCAACCTTACCCTTAACTAAATTAGAATGACTAGTAGAGAGGTTGTTTCCAAATATCCTAACCACTAAAAGTTTATCACAAGTATTAATAAAAGTTACCACTTTATACCAAAAAGTGATCTCTTTAAGACCGCCTAATATAACTTAAAATTAGACGGTCTCATACAAGACTTCTAAAAGTTTATATCTAGAGTAGCACATTTCCAGAGTGACCTACAAAATTCACCTAAATTCTATTTCACAAAGCACACAATCATCCAAACCAGCTTAAAAAAAAAAAATGACCATAAATAAATAATTATCAAAAACTGCACATTCTCAAAAACCAATCACAAAACCACACATTTCACAAAATTTTCAAAAAGATCCAAACTTACTCAAAACCAAGCTAAAACCAAACAAACCCAAATGATAAAAACACAGAAATCAAACCTCTCCACCAAGATAACAAAGATCACCAGAAGAAGTCAATCCCGTATCATGAAAAGCAGATCGCCCAAGAACCCGAACCATATGTGGCTCCACCATATGCTTCCCTCCCAATATCTTCAATATCGTCGTCTTCCCTTCAAATCAAAACCAATACATATAACCCAAATTGTTAAAAAAGCTTACAAGCGCAAATTGAGTTATAGATTTATACGCCTTTATCGCGCCAGCATGGCTTGGTCTACTTGTAAGATAAAAGTAGACGGTATATATAATACCATTACACCTTAGGATAAGTAAACAAATAATGACATTACTGCGAAAGCAAATCCTCGAACCTGCGCCATTGGACCCCACAAGAAGGCACCGGTCACCGGAGTTGAGCGTAAGGGAGAAGTCTTGGATGAGGGGAGTTGATCCGGGTGGCGGGTGGCCGTCGATTCCTGGGTACGTGAATTTTAGGCCGTTGATTTCGACCGTTGATGATGATGGTGTTTCCGCCATTTTTTGGTTGGTAGTTATTTTTGTTAAAGGTAGTTGAGGTGGGTCGGTAAGTTAGTTAAGTATGAGCGGGAAAAGATGAAAAGGTGGGAAAAAGTAAAGGGAAAATGAAAGGCATAGGCGTGGCTCTTTGGTGTCCTTGGAATAGGATTTGGGGGTTGTTGGGCTTTCAACTTTGGATCGTAGATCTTGTGCCTAATGATTATCAGCTAGTCTTTTATGGGATCGTCTGTTAATATCAGATTTATAGTAGTTCCAAAGAATTACTTTGCTTTATGGCACGCCGTACCCTTTCTCGCGGTTCGCGAGAAGGCAGCGGGACTAGCAAAGCAAGATGAACCAACCAATTGTGACATAATATTGATGGTACGGTATCGTCTACAAGCTCCGAACTGAGGATGGATTTTGGGGTTAGCTCACCCTCATTTGGCTCTCAGAAGGAGAATCTCCACGCATTCGTCGATTGGAGGTGTGGGGAAACGGGCATTCGATACTACTGAAGGTGGAAATCGTAGTCCCCGAGAGAAGATAAATAAAAAATACTTATAATCATCTTTTTTGAGAAATAGGAGCAATATACAATTTTTTTCGCAAAGTAAGGCAAGATAGTTACTTTAAGTGAGATCTAGAATGGTAGTGAAGTGGGTGTCCAATAGAGCAAGAATAAGAAAGTCCTTTAAATCTTGAAACAATTGCTGAAAAGAGACTTTAATAAATAAATAGAAGACCCCAACAATAAAAACATTAATTTATGGATGAAACAAATCTCTTTGACCTTACATACTCGACAAGCACATGTTTCACAACCTTAATAATAACTTAATTTGTCAGAGGTTGACATGATGCATCAACCTTGATTACTTTATGTAAAAGACATATATATA